>JBBPBX010012975.1:31840-48968 GCA_038048925.1 Garcialebias charrua
GTCGCGGGTTCGCGCCCCGGCCACTACCCAGCTTGGGGTGTCTATGAGTGCACACCTATTTCTCCAGCTCCCCGGGCGCTTTCGGGCTGCTCACTGCACCACCTGGTAGGTGGTTGGGTTAAATGCAGAGACGAATTTCGGTGATGGATGGATGAATTATTTGTTTCTAGATTTTTCTTTTTCTTTTATTGTTTTAGAGAAGTCCAGGCAACTAAGCTAACCTAATACTGGTAATTTAAGTTACCAAATTTAATGCATTCCTGTATTATTTGTTCCTATTTTTGGTATAAATATCAAATGATGCAAAAAATTTGATACAGTACAGAGCCTAAAATTATTGTTTTAGATAAATGTTCCATTTGTTTACATTGTTGTTTAATATTCTCAGTTTAAAATTATTGTTTTAAATAAATGTTCAATTTGTTTACATTGTTGTTTATTCTTTTCAGCTTGTCAGTTACAAAACTGAAACTAAATTTTGACCATTTTAATAGAAAAATAGTTTCTGAATCAAAAATCGTTTCTGAATTGAAAAATCGATTTTGAATCGAATTGTGACACCAAAAATCGGAATCAAATCGATTATCCAGACACTGAAAGATTTGCACCCCTATTTGCACATTGTTGGGGGGTCTGGGGGTCATCCCCCATTAAATTTTGAATAAAGTAGATGCCATTTCCTGCATTCTGGTGTATTTTAACAGGTTGTCAAGATCTACGTTTACCTACACAAGTAAAAACTTGAATCAATAACTATTTTAAAGCACAGCACAAGAAAGAGTCTGACCAACAGCTCTCCTTGTGTGAATAGAGCATGCTAACACGCCCACTCACGCCGGTTGACAACAACTGCCGACACTAATGTAGCACTAAGCTATGGCGCGCAATTCAGACACGCTAGCTAAGATGATACAGACCTAGCTACCCCGCTTCTCTTATGCATCCTGCACCCATCCACCCAGTCAATAACTGCTGGTACTAACTAGGGATGGGGCCGATCCAATCCAGTATCGGCCTCAGATACCAGCATAATTTACGTATCGGGTTTTCCAATCCAACCTGCTGATATTTCCGATCCATGATGCACGTTGGCTTCAAACTATGGAATGAATTTCTTGAACGGAGAGCACGTTTGTTACACTATATTCTGTGACTACAGTACTGTCTTAACATTTTGTGAGTTAAACCCAATGAAGACACTCTGAGCCTCACAACAGGAAAAACCCAAACTTTAATAGCACACAAGAGGCAGGTCTATATCACAGACGTCCATCTCACTCCTGGTGCGGCCCGGAACACTAACATACCATACCGCTAAGCATTATGCAAAATCAACACAGTCCCCTCCTCGTTTTAAGTTTCGTTTTTGATTGTGGCACTATGAGTTGTAATTCTTGTTGGCTTTGATCAACGGATACAGATTTAAACTATACATTGAATTCATAAATGTACAGTACATTTATAAAGAATTAAAGATCGTTAAATAGCCACTTTTACCTACTACATGATACAACGACATGCCGTACTGCTCGAGTGCCATCTAGTGGCTGAAAATGGTAGTGTTCAATATTTTCAGTCAGAATGAATGAAAACGATCATATCTCAGCCAAAAATTGTTTTATAAATATGGGGGAAAAAATCCATAAATACGTCGATTCGGCGTATAAGTCGAAGGGCATGGAAATTCTGCAAAAAACTGCGACTTATAGATCGAAAAGTACAGTAATCAAATGGAATGGATTAATTCACAAAGATGTACAAACAGCACTGGGTGCGCAAAAATTTCATGGTAAGTGTGGGCTGGTCCTAATGAGTATTTTTTTTAAGTGAGGGGGGCACGTCTCCTTCACAAATAATAGTTGTGACGCGTATGGCTGGACTCATTACTTGCGTCAGTAAGTGAACCCTTTTTCTTCCTTCACCTCTTTTGTTTTCAAAGACTATCCCTTTTCTCTTTTCATTTGCCCACAATAGTAAAGCAGACTCTTGCTGGCGTCATCCAGGCACAGATTATGCTGTTGTGGTGCCATGCTAGGCTCATTATTGATTTCTTCAGTTGGCATGACTTCATCTTGGCTGTGAAGCACTGGCACCGAAGCCTCAAACAAGCATGGCAGCACTTCAGACTCATCTAAAGGTGTTTAAATTGTAGTTATTTTGAGGATCGGGGCTCGAAGTAACCTTATACTCTGCAGAATGCCTTTAAAATTACAGGGGCTACTGCTGATAAAATGGGAAAAGCAACATGGTGACTTGTCATTTGGCCACTTATTCTTAATGAAGCGCCACAGAGAGAAGGATAACTGTGTTGTGCCATGCAGCGTTTGTAATATCTGCATAGGGACAGTAGCCTAAGCGTCTCATTTGACTAATCCATTGTTTTTAGCATCTTGCAATCATTTTTCACAGCCTGGGGAGCACACTGATCATCAGTCACATTATGGTGGGCTCAAAATAGCTGCCAACATGGGATTTACGCTAGATGATTTGCAGCAGTACCACGTTTAAGAAATAACTGCAATTTATGACCTTTTTTCCAATAATTGCATTTTATATACATGGTCGTATCAAATTCTACTATGCAACCGCAAAACATAACCCCTGCAAGAATACTAAAATTAACCAATTTACCAAACATCAACTAAAGTAAATGCTTCACAAGACTATTAAATGCATAAACTGGCAGAATATGTGGCACGTAACAATAAAAAGGGTTAGAAATGAGCTTAAATTCAAAGGATTTTAATAGTCTTTTTTAAATTAAATGGTTCGCTGAATGGCTTCTTATACCATACCAACGTGTTTGATTCATTGTGCCAGAAATTGTTCAAAGATGAGCCTTAAATTGAAAATCATTTCCTGTATTTAGCAGCGTTTTTCAACAAAGCGTTTCCAATTATTACCGCTTTGTCATTTAAAAAAAAAATAGTTGTTTATAAATTACTTACATTTTACATGTTTTTTTTTTGGGTTCTCAACATAACACCCAGGAAGTCTCATTGTAAAAGTTTAATCCAGAAACGGAAAGAAGAAATTACTCGACAGCAGCTGAAGTTTCATTTAAATGTTCCATAAGACGATAAATAAAATAGAGATGAATTAGAAAATGACCAGACCAAAATGGAGAAAGCAATAAATAAGAGTCATTTAAAAGGCAGGAGCTGTTGGGGAGTGGTGGAGCATAGGTTAGAGAAGGTGAGCCTGCGATTAGGTGGTCGTCGGTTCAGATCCCAGTGACCGCAACGACAGGATTTGGGTGGGAAAGGTGAAGCAGCCAAAGCCTCCACCTTAATTTGCCCAAATCAGAGCCCTTGAGCAAGGCCCCCCACTAGAAATGTGCGATATGGCCTAAAATTCATATCACGATATGTATTGTGAAGGGTGGCGATAACGATATATATCGCAATATGTTTTTGGTATAAAACTTGCAATAGAAATGAAAATAAAAAAGCATAGGGTGTACTTTTGCCGCCAAGATGGTGTAGTGGTTAGGGCGTTTGACTTGGGACCCGAAGGACGTGGGTTCGCGTCCCGGCCACTACACATCTTGGGGTGTCTATGAGTGCACACCTATTTCTCCAGCTCCCCGAGCGCCTTCTATGGCTGCTCACTGCACCACCTGGTAGGTGGTTGGGTTAAATGCAGAGACGAATTTCGTCTGTGTATGGGAAACATACGCAGATGACAAGATTAGACAATTATTATTATTATTATTATTATTATAATTTATTTTGAAAACTGCTATACCACAAAATAATCTCTATTAAGAAAATTTCACTACTAGGTCCAGAGAGTTTTTAAATAATTCAAACAACTCAAGCATTCTCAAACAATTAAACAACTCAAGCATTAGGCTTCTTTCTTGTAGTGCAAAACAGTGCAAAATATATCTTGTGTAGTTTGAGCCATAAGTTTTAAACTAAAGAATATGTTGTTAACTCGTAACAGTTTCCAATATTGTCACTTAAGAAACGAACAGCAGAGCATTTTACACTGAAAACACTTCAGCCAACCCTCTAGAGGGCGTCTCCTTCAGCTTTAAGGAGAGCTGACAAGACAACCAGAAGAAGAATTCAGTTTCCTCTGTGGCTTTGACCAGAAGGTCTCGCAGTAAAATCGCACAACACAGCGTTCTGTTCACAGATCAGAGAGCAGGTTTCTCTAAAGCTGACCAACGTTTACTTTAACTTTCGACAAAAAAAAAACCTTTCGACGGAACGCAGCGTTTTGCGCATGCGTCCGTATACGGCAAAACTACGGCAAGCCGGACAAAGTTAGCTTGTAGCTTCATTATTAGCACTCGAAGAAAAGACTTTAAACACCACTTACGCACAGTTTTCAACACAAAAAAAGTATCGATTAACTCTGACAACTCTTGTTTGTACACTTCAACACCACTGATGCACAGTTTTAAACAAAAAAAAGTAACAATTAAATCTGATAACTCTGATTTTGCGGTTAGCCGGTAGAAGACAGATCTCTATCATAGGCTAAATTTATATTGTTTATACCGTGTACCGGTTATATCGCGCATCCCTACCCCCCACCCCCTTCGGCCCAAGATGTGAGCCCTCTGCTCCATACATGTGGGCTGCGGTAGGTTGGTGGTTACGTCAGCAAGGGCATCCAGCATAAAACAATTGTCAAATCTAGAACAGTAAAACTAAATGTAAGTATTTTTTTTAATGGTGTATTTTCACAACTTGTTAGCTAGCTAGCGGTGTTTCTCTATAACTGCTTCTATCCATCCATTATCTTTACCCGATTCTTCCGTTCCGGGTCATAGGGGTCACTGGTGCCTACCGTATTGCCGCCTGATAAGTCTCACCTTTCTATAAGGCGCATTGTCCAATTATTGGCAATAAATTGGAAAAATCCATAAACATGTCACACCTTTATTTAATTCGCATCTATTATGCGTCACCGCTACGCGACGCGTCAGCGCGTCATTTGCCCTGCTGAAAATGGCGGCCACAGAAGCATGCACGGAAGGACTTTTAACAAGATTAACACGGTAAAAACAATTATTTGTCTGCTGAAAATTATAGCAAAGATGTGTCTTAGCTTAACCGTTCCTTAATAAATTCACGTAATGGTCAAATCTGCTGGATTTAAATTGTTTCGCTTTGACGTCTTCCAAACGGTCGCGCGCGCTGCGAAAATAAATTATAAATAAATCGAATTTTAGCTCAAACAACTCCAACAGCTAACAGTTTGTAAATGACCACCAAGTAATTACTTTCTGTAAGTTTAAAGAAAATCTGCCGTGTGGTTTATGAGCTATTTGCTAAAAAGTACCCGAAAAAAAACGAAGCTAGCTGCGACACATTTATGCTCTTAAAACATCGAATTTTATCTCTAACAATTCCAACAGCTAACAGTTTGTAAAAGACCACCAAATAATTACTTTCTGTAAGTTTAAAGAAAATCTGCTGTGTGGTTTATGAGCTATTTGCTAAAAAGTACCCGAAAAAAAAAAATACAGAAGCTAGCCGCGACACATTTAGGCTCTTAAAACATCGAATTTTATCTCAAACAATTCCAACAGCTAAAAGTTTTACTTTCTGTAAGTTTCATAAAAATCTGTCCTGTAGTTCTTGAGTTATTTAGATAAATAGTAACCGTTTTTGCTAACAAACACTGAGCTAACAGTAGTTCATACCTCCAGAGCAGAAGGCCGGGCAGCGACAGAGTGTGTCCGACTAGAGGAGGCTGCCGTCGGACACATGAACTGGAAACGGTTGGTGGACTCTCTGGAAGTGTCAGAGCTCCAGAGCAGGAGGCCGGGCTGCGACAAAGTGAGTCCCACCAGAGGAGGCTGCCTTCTTACACATGTGGTGGGAACGGTCGTGTTCCCTAGCGGCCAAAGTGGTCCTGCACAATTTTTTGCCAAAATGAAAAATGGTCATATCTGAGCCAAAAATTGGTCTAATAATATGGGGAAAAATCCATAAACAAGTCTCCCCTCTCTATTAGTCGCCGGGCATGCAAATTAGGCAAAACGGTGCGACTTGTAGACCGCAAAATACGGTATATGCAGTAGTCACCATGCAAGAGGTGGGGGACACCCTGGATGGGTCTACAGTCAATCATAGGGACATATAGAGACAAACGAGACAAACAACCATTCAATCTCTCACCTAAGGAGAATTTAGAGTTACCAATCAGACTAACACGCATGTTTTTGGTCTGTGGGAGGAAACCCACGCATGCACGGAGAGAACATGCAAACTCCACCCAGAAAGTTCCTGGACCAGGATTTGAACCTTCTCACTTAGAGGCAACAACTCTACCAACAGCGTTTCCGTAATATTTGCCAAAGCAACATATTCACTTTGTTTAGCCATAAACTGTTCAGTGATGGGTATCCCATTGGATCCCTGTATCTGCTTCATGTTGCTTTCCCCAACAGGGAAGACCCTTTAAGGATCCTTAGTTATGAAGCTGGTGATGTGTCGTGGGTCCATGATAAGATAAGAACTTTATAGATCCCGCAGGAAAATTTTTGAAGCACTTAACCTTTATACAGTTACTAATGTGTATGTGTAAAATAAGGTCCCAGATCCCAAATATATTCATAACTATTTCCGGTGTTCAAGGTTAACATTTGACTCTAGTTATCAACGTCCATTCTCGATAATCCATGTACAAGATCCAACAATTTTGCGCCTGACCTGACTGAAAACTGTTGGATCTTGTAACTGGATTATTCAGCATTGGACTTTGATGTTTTTAACCACTTTGATATGACTGTTGACGAGGGAGAGGGCGAGCACCGGAGGAGAGGGCGTGCCTCAGAAACCATCTTATCACCAACATAACAAGTTTTTTTTTCTCACTTTGGAGTAAGCTGTTGGGGAAGAAGCAGTTTTGTTTGGTGTTTCCTCAGACTGATGAAGCCTTCTGGATGGAAGGTGAAACATCTCAGCACAAAAAAAGAAACTATCCAGATAACCTGACTGAAAAATGTTGGATTTGACTCTAGTCTTTTGACATTTCTTAAAAACATAAAAAATAAAAAGCATGATTAAACTTATTTTTTTTTTTTGTGCATTCAGATAGTGAGATGTCAATGTGCACTGTTGTTGTGTGTTGAAATTACTATAGCGCACAGTTGAAGATATGAATAGGCCTGTCACAATGACAAATTTCGCTGGGCGATTAATTACCTCAGAAATTATTGCGATAAACGATAAAATTGTTTAAAATGTAACAATAATTAATTGTCCAATTTTACAAAGTATAAGAATTTTTGATTCGTTTGGTGTGTAGTACCTTTTTTGACCACCTGATGGCAGTATAAGACAGTTTGAACCAAAGGATGGATAGTTGAGCGGCAGGGAGGACACTTGACGTGACATGGTCACATGGCAACATGGTGGACGCTCGGTGTGGTTTGAGCTCTTTAGCATAGCATTTTTCACACAAAGCTTTTAATAAAAAAACAGTAAACACGTTCTCAGCTTCTTTTTGCAGAGAAAAACAGCTGTTTACACAAAGGCATGGGTTTCAGCCGTTAATTATGGAGCTTTGACAAGACGGAGGTTTATTCCCGAGGTCGGCCTGTTAGCTTAGATTGTAGCTTAGCGTCTCAGCTTAGCTGCTTTTAACTGTCCAAAAACACGATTTTGGACAGTTAAACCAGATTTTAAAGAGAACAGAGAAAGGGAAGGGTCAGTGAAGAGCACCGGATTTGAGCCTTTTGTCATCCAGTGTCTTCAGGAGAAAGAGAGAGACGAAGAAACGATAAGGCCGATAAATGAAAATGAGGTTGATAATTTTCATTCATCAGGATTTATTGTTTATCGCGATAGGCCTGGATATGAACACCATTCAGGCTAAGTGTATTTCAGCAATCTGGATCTAAGCATAGCTGGACCACAATGCATTGCAAAATACTGACTTTTAGCATTCACATTAGTAGGCTACAGGTAGTTCTCGAGTTACGACATTTCATGGTCACGACGCATCTCCCATTAAAAAAAATAAATTTTGTGTGAAAATTTTATTTTGAAAAGCCGAGTTCCGGTTTTACTTCCGGTTTGACGGCAGAAACAGCAGAGGATCAACGAGCTAACATGCTAACAGATCTTACTGTAAATGTTCTGGACCGCGCGAAGCAGTGGAAAAGTACAGGCAGCCTCAGATCTTGGAGGAGCAACGAGCTAACATGCTAAAAGACGGAGGAAGGCTTCACCAGCTCTCAGTAGGTTATTAACAATTTTTTCCCTTCATTATGGCTCAAAATTTATGTTTTTTGATAATTATGTAGGGTAATGTGTTAGGATAGGCTAAGTGATTGGTAAAATACAGTATTGTACGTATAAGGTGCAGTTTGTACGTATGTTCCGACTTACTTTGTACGTCGAAATTCGGTTTACGACGGCGCGTAGGAACGGAACTCCGTCGTAAGTTGGGGACTACATGTAATTTCAAAAGGGTCAACTCCATAAACTATCTCAAGTTGTGAAAACCTTTTTTTTAGTTAAGATACTGGAATTTTATATTATAGTATAGTAGTAACTGAAAGGCATTTATAAGCATTTAAAAATACTTTGGTCATTAAAACACATATCAAAGCAATAACATGAGCATTCAAAGAGAAAACCTGCATTAGGGCATTTGAAACAAACACAAATATTTAAACTTTCACCGCAATCAAGGTTAAACTGAACTCTGCGTCCTTATGTCATTTATTTTTTTTCTCCATCCTGCAGCCGTGACTAAACCAAGAATGATTTGCTGAGCGTGGCTGCTTCCCTGTGAACGATTTGCTTCACATTTATACATTTAGACATATTCACAGCTGGGAGCTGCTCAGCGCAGACAGAGCCTTTTCATTTGCGACTTCCGAGCAGCTCCAGTGGAGCATTTAGCAGCTAAGTGTCTTTGTGGAAGGTATATCACTGATCTATCTGGAGGGGAAGTACTTTTTCACTTACAGTTGGCCTGGAACAGATGAATCATGAAAATTTAAGTGTCTTCATGCTCCTATTTTTGCAACTACTTTTTGAACAAATACTGAATTAATACTTATCTTAATTCTTTGCTTAACTGATTTCAAATACCTAATTATACGCCATTCAAAAGGTAGTTGTATTACGGTATAGTCTCTGTTTGTTCATCTGTACATGAAACCTAACACATATATGTATCGTAACTAAACTGTCATGTACGCATTTCACCACTCCTTCTGTAAGGCCAAGGTCACAAATCAAGGTCAGTGTTCAAACAGGCTATTAGCTTGTCCCACTCATAACTTCTAATCTGCTCAAGAAAATTCAGCAAAACTTCAAACGCATAGCATCATTTCTAGATGGAGTGTCATGTACGCTTTTTCATCAGTCCAGCTACAAAGTCTAGGTCAAAAATCAAGGTCAAAGTCAAACCAAGTTATTTGCTTCTCTGCCATAAACTTTTGATCTGCTTAAGATAATTTAACAAAACTTGACATCAATTTGTACTACTTCTCGATGGCGTGCCATACGATATTTTCATGACCAAAGGTTCAATGTCAAGATCCCAAATCAAGGTCAATTCTCAAACAAGATCCTTAATTCTCCGAGTCAGTTTCTGATCTTAAGATAATTTGCTGAAACTTGAAACACATTTATAGCACCACTAGACCATGTGTCATTTGATATGTTATTCATGCCAGTTTTGAGGTCAAGGTCATAAATCAAGGTCAATTTTAAAACAAGCTCTTTACTTCCCTGCCCTAAACTTTTGATCTGCTCAAGATAAGTTAACAAAACTTGATACCAATTTGTACCACTTCTAGATGGCTTGCCATGTAATATTCTCATGACCCCAAGTTCAATATCAAGGTCACAAATCAATGTCAATTACCATACAAGATCCTTAATTCACCTCAACGCATGGCTCTGGCTCTGAAACCAGTTTCCTTGAGAGGGGTTGGACATTTTTCCACTCTGGAGTTGCCCCTGGTGAGAGGCGCCGAGCAGGAGTGGGCATACTGGTTGCCCCCCATCTTGGTGCCTGTACGTTGGGGTTCACCCCGGTGAACGAGAGGGTAGCCTCCCTTCGCCTACGTGTGGGGGGACGGGCTCTGACTGTTGTTTGTGCCTATGCACCAAACGGCAGCTCAGACTACCCACCCTTTTTGGAGTCCTTGGAGGGGGTATTGGAGAGTGCGCCTCCTGGGGACTCCCTTGTTCTACTGGGGGACTTCAACGCTCACGTGGGCAATGACAGTGAGACCTGGAGGGGTGTGGTTGGGAGGAACGGCCCCCCTGATCTGAACCAGAGTGGTGTTCTGTTATTGGACTTCTGTGCTCGTCATGGATTGTCCATAACGAACACCATGTTTAAGCATAAGGGTGTCCATATGTGCTCTTGGCACCAGGACACCCTAGGTCGCAGTTCGATGATCGACTTTGTTGTCGTCTCATCTGATCTGCGGCCGCATGTCTTGGACACTCGGGTGAAGAGAGGGGCGGAGCTGTCAACTGACCACTACCTGGTGGTGAGTTGGCTCCGATGGTGGGGGAGGATGCCGGTCAGACCTGGCAGACCCAAACGTATTGTGAGGGTCTGCTGGGAACGTCTGGCAGAGTCTCCCGTAAGACGGAGCTTTAACTCCCACCTCCGGGAGAGCTTTGAACACGTTCCGAGGGAGGCGGGGGACATTGAGCCCGAGTGGGCCATGTTTCGCGCCTCTATTGTCGAGGCAGCTTATCGGAGTTGTGGCCGCAAGGTTGTTGGTGCCTGTCGTGGTGGCAACCCTCGAACCCGGTGGTGGACACCGGCGGTGAGGGATGCTGTCAAGCTGAAGAAGGAGTCCTATTGGGCCTTTTTGGCCTGTGGGACCCCGGAAGCAGCAGATAGGTACCGGCAGTCCAAGCGGCATGCGGCTCGGGTGGTTGCTGAGGCAAAAACTCGGGCGTGGGAGGAGTTCGGAGAGGCCATGGAGAATGACTTCCGTACGGCTTCGAGGCGATTCTGGTCCACCATCCGGCGTCTCAGGGGGGGAAAGCGGTACGCGACCAACACCATTTATGGTGGGGATGGCGTGCTGTTGACCTCAACTCGGGATGTTGTGAGTCGGTGGGCGGAATACTTCGAAGACCTCCTCAATCCTACTGGCACGTCTTCCACTGAGGAAGCGGAGCCTGGGGATTTTGGGTCGGGCTCTCCAATCTCTGGTGCTGAGGTCGCCAAGGTGGTTAAAAAGCTCCGTGGTGGCAGGGCTCCGGGGGTGGATGAGATTCGTCCTGAGTTCCTTAGGGCTCTGGATGTTGTGGGGTTGTGTTGGCTTACGCAACTCTGCAATATCGCGTGGACATCGGGGGCAGTTCCCTTGGATTGGCAGACTGGGGTGGTGGTTCCCCTATTCAAAAAGGGGGACCGTAGGGTGTGTTCCAACTATAGGGGGATCACACTCTTAAGCCTCCCTGGTAAGGTCTATTCAGGGGTTCTGGAGAGGAGGGTCCGTCGGATAGTCGAACCTCGGATTCAGGAGGAGCAGTGTGGTTTTCGTCCTGGTCGTGGAACACTGGACCAGCTCTACACCCTCAGCAGGGTCCTGGAGGGTGCGTGGGAGTTTGCCCAACCAGTTTACATGTGCTTTGTGGACTTGGAGAAGGCATTCGACCGCGTCCCTCGGGGGGTTCTGTGGGGGGTACTCCGGGAGTATGGGGTACCAGGCCCTTTGATATGGGCTGTTAGGTCCCTGTACGACCGGTGTCAGAGCTTGGTCCGCATCGCCGGCAGTAAGTCAGGCTCGTTTCCGGTGAGAGTTGGACTCCGCCAAGGTTGCCCTTTGTCACCGATTCTGTTCATAACTTTTATGGACAGAATTTCTAGGCGCAGCCAAGGTGTTGAGAGGATCCGTTTTGGTGGCCTTAGAATCGCTTCTCTGTTTTTTGCAGATGATGTGGTCCTATTGGCTTCATCAGATCGTGATCTACAGCTTTCGCTGGAGCGGTTTGCAGCTGAATGTGATGCGGCCGGGATGAGGATCAGTTCCTCCAAATCCGAGGCCATGGTCTTGAGCCGGAAAAGGGTAGCATGCCCTCTCCAGGTCGGGGAGGAGGTCCTGCCCCAAGTGGAGGAGTTTAAGTATCTCGGGGTCTTGTTCACGAATGAGGGAAAACTGGAGCGTGAGATCGATAGGCGGATAGGTGCAGCGTCCGCAGTGAAGCGGGCGCTGTACCGGTCTGTCGTGGTGAAGAGAGAGCTGAGTCAAAAGGCAAAGCTCTCAATTTACCGATCGATCTACGTTCCCACCCTCATCTATGGTCATGAGCTCTGGGTTATGACCGAAAGAACGAGATCTCGGATACAAGCGGCTGAAATGAGTTTTCTCCGCAGGGTGTCTGGACTCTCCCTTAGAGATAGGGTGAGAAGCTCAGTCATCCGGGAGGGACTCGGAGTAGAGCCGCTGCTTCTCCACATCGAGAGGAGCCAGTTGAGGTGGCTCGGGCATCTGGTTAGGATGCCTCCTGGACGCCTCCCTGGTGAGGTGTTCCGGGCATGTCCCACCGGGAGGAGACCCAGAGGAAGACCCAGGACACGCTGGAGGGACTATGTTTCTCGGCTGGCCTGGGAACGCCTTGGGATTCCCCCAGAGGAGCTGCTCCAAGTGGCTGGGGAGAGGGAAGTCTGGGCCTCCCTACTTAAGCTAGATTCATACTTGACGCGACGCGCAGCGCGCGAGGGTGCGCGCTCCAAAAGTGACGCAATTTCACAGTCCCCGCCCCTGCGCGTTGGCCCCGCGCAGGGGATTAGCGCGTGCCGTGCACCTCTGAAATTTTGAAACTCCGCAAGCCCTGCGCGCGCGGTGGGCGCTACGATTTGATTGACAGGACCTCACCGACAGCCTTCACCCTCTTCACGCCGGAGCCTGCAGCTGTTTGCGCCGCTGTGGTCGTAGAGACGGAGTCGCGACGCATGGAGGAATGTTTTGTGACACAAAATGTATAAATTCTCCTTCATTCCTGATCTGGAGTCGGACTTTTCTTTTGTTTTTTCGCCAAAAGTCACGTGATCGCTTTCTCCTCCGCTGACTCCATGCATTAAAGCCGCAAATAAAGACAACAGTTCAGCACGCGAGCGGAAAGCTATTTGTTTTTGTTGTGTGATTTCAAACAGTTCTTCTTCTACGGTAGATTTCTTCTTCTACGCCTTTCTTGCAACATATGCACAGGTTTTAGAGGGTACTGCCTCCTGCTGGTCCGTAAAAGAACAGCACTTTGCCATGCGCCGCGGTGCGTCAACCATAAACACAGAGGCGACACTGTAAACGCATTTCGCCGCACGGCTTGAGTGCACGCGCGGCGCGCGCGCTCCAGCCTGCGGACCAAAGCGAAAGTCTAACTCAGCCTTTAGGCTGCTACCCCCGCGACCCGACCCCGGATAAGCGGAAGAAGATGGATGGATGGATGGATCCTTAATTCTCAGAGTCATAGTTTCTGATCTTAAGATAATTTGCTGAAACTTGAAACACATTTATAACACCACTAGACCATGTGTCATTTGATATGTTATTCATGCCAGTTCTGATGTCAAGGTCATAAATCAAGGTCAAAGGCAAAACAAGCTCTTTGCTTCTCTGTCCTAAATGTTTGATCTGCTCAAGATAATTTAACAAAACTTGATACCAGTTTGTACCACTTCTAGATGGCTTGCCATGTAATATTCTCATGACCCCAAGTTCAATATTAAGGTCACAAATCAAGGTCAATTATCACACACGATCCTTAATTCTCAGTCATAGTTTCTGATCTTAAGCTAATGTGCTGAAACTCGAAACATTTATAGCACCACTAGACCACGTGTCATTTGATATTTTATTCATACCAGTTCTGAGGTCAAGGTCACAAATCAAGGTCAATTTTAAAACAGGCTATTGGATTTTCTGCCCAAAACTTGTGATCTGCTCAATGTAATTTAACAAAACTTGATGCCAATTTTGTACCACAACTAGATTGTGTGTCAAAATATTTTCATCACCCCAGGTTCAATGTCAAGGCCACAAATCAAGGTTAAATTTTATACGTTATTTTCTTCTCCAGATTATAATTTCAAATCCACTTAAGATAATGTGATGAAACTTGAAACATCAATATCACCAGTAGAGAGCGTGTCACTTGGATATTTTCTTCACGCCCGCTTCGAGGTCAAGGTCACAAATCAAGATAAAATGTTTTTGCTTGTTGAGGCCATTGCTGTGTTTATGTATAACAATTTGTTGACAAGTGTATAATGTGTCGTATGTGGTATCATTGTTTATTAAGCACAGCCAACTTATTAGTACCATTATGTTCTGACTTTTGATGCTAAAAGCTTGGAAAATACAATAGATTCTACATATTAAAGAATATATGTTTTCTTGGCTTTATTTATTTTTTCTTGCCTCCATTTCCCAGATTCTGGATGAATTTCTCCACTTTTAAAAACTGCAGACGTGGGTGACTGCTGTTCAACTCCACTCCCTGTGATGTTTCAGACAAGGTGTGGGGTTCCAGTTTTATCTGCATGTTCCTGAGTCCAAGATGGTGCCAATAAGTGGCACCTGTGGGTCTTCTTCTGAACAAGCTCCAGGAGTACAAAGGACTGCAGAGGAGTTCCTTGCCCTGCTGGAGCATTACATGCCAACTAGTATTTGTGCTGTCAACCTCCTTGAGTTTTCCTTGATAAAGAACGTACTTACCTTGCGTTCTCCTGATCTTTATTCAAGAATCTGCTTCCTGAAACCACTAGTCTTGGACTGTTCCACCACATTTCTACTTCCGTCCATCTGCTTACCTCTACTCACCCTCTTTGTTCCCAGCCCTGGTCAAAACCTCTTGCCCTCCTATCTATGCCCCAACTCATCAACCTACTGTACCTTTAACATACAAACTACCAGCAATATTGCCATAATTTGGTCTCCATCATCCTGACTCTTATTCTCCTTCCCCAAGTTTCCCAGGTCCTTCGTTGTAAATGGTATGTATTTATTCACTGTAAATAAATCACTTTAATTCGTACGAGTTTTGAGTCCGTTTATCCCAATCCTTATTTTATGGGTACTCTATTAATTGTGATACAAGGTACACAAAATTAAAAACATACTGTTACGTCAAAAAGTGCTAAGAGGGGCTTAAGGCGAGTCAGTAGATTCACAGCAAGTTCCAGTAGTCCCTCACTTATTGCAGTGGTTATGTTCCAGACACCCCCGTGATTGGGGAAAATCAGCGAAGTAGGGATTTGATATTTATTTTTGTATTTAAACATATTTTAAAGCTTTATAAACCCTTCCAACACTCTTGCAATGTTCTTAATAATGTTCTAAACTCTCTAAGCGCTCTAAAAGAGCACCGCAAAAGAGAGCAGACAGACTGATTCTACAGTTACCGAGCCAATCAGAGCCTGGGGCGGACTAGTCATCAGGAGCACTGGGACATTTCCCGAACTGGAACATTTCCCAAACCGAAAATTGTCCCGGTTCGGGAAATGTCCCAGTTTGGGAAATGTCCTGACTGGGTTCGGGTTAAGGCTTGGTTCGGGTTGTGCTTGGTTATTTTAAACAAACAAACAATCTATGCTGTTCACTCTGGTATCCGCCTCACTGAAGCTACTACAGCAGCAATGGGGGAAAGACAGACCCCACCCCCTCCTTTCTCTTTCTGAGGATGTCAGCCTCAGAAAGAGAAAGGAGGGGGGCCCTCGGTGATCACTAGGCAGCCAGGCCTCTGGGAACCAGTGTATACAATACCCTGATGCATGCTCACATGTATACAATCCTATATCAAAAACCCATGAAAGAGTGGGTACATCATTGTTTGACTTTCGTGGACTGTGGGACTACTGTACATCAGATCAGATTGTCAACTGTTATAGGTCAAACTTACCCTCCTATGCCCTCCCCCCCTTTGAAAAAAAGCTTATTTGAATTTCAACTCTTTTATTAGGAGTTTTATAATTTTCTTGAGGAAATCACATTGCAGCCTTTGCAGAGGATATGTCATACCGGTAATTTCTAAAGTTTATAGACTTTCACTAAGAATAGCATGGATGAGTTTCATGAGCACTGCAAAAGTTTACCACTGTTACCAAGTTTATTTAAAACTACAAATTTAAATGTGCACTAAAAAAATAAACATCGTTTCATTTACAGGATATAGTACAACTGTGTCATGGCAACAGTGAGACAAGAAAACTGCTCTTTCTTTAAATTAACATTTCAAGCATAGAACTGGAAGGCATGCAAGATGATTCCATGACGGAGTGGAAATGTCAGACTCTGTGTGTCTTAAGATAAGAGAAAGCTTTTGTATAGTCACAATACTTATCAAAAATACTCATCACACAAGGGTATCAACCTTTGTAAGAGCTGAAGGGTTGTATGAGTGGAAAGGACAGTTTGGCCTGGCTTTAGAATGTCTCATATTCTTCAAGACAATTTTGAAAGAAATGTCACCGAATCAACATTTACCTCTCTAAACTGAATATTTGTTGTAAGGCAAGGTACTGTTATCAGAGAAACAATATTCAAAATCCCTTTCCAGTTTTCATGTCAAAACCTTCGAACAACAAATAGGTATTTTAGCCAGTCTTTCAGTAAATCAGTTGACTTGTAGCTGAAGGATAACAGACATCGAACATTGAAAAGAAGGCTCATTTAAATATAAAAAGATCTCAGGAAGCAAAAGGTACCATCAAGCACTCCTTCCCAGGAAGCAACTACCCCTTGATTGCATCGAGGTGATGGCACCTCAAGAAATGTTAATGGAGTAGCCAAGTGGGGATGAAAATCCCAGGGCGGTACACCAAAACCATCAAATAATTTCAGAACTAACATTATGCTGTTTTTACCCTGTGATGGACTGGAGACCTGTCCAGGTGTCCCCCACCTCTTGCACAGTGACTGCTGGATACGGACACCAGTGAACTCTGTGTCCTGAAAAGGAAGAAGGGGGTAAAGATAATGAATGGAGGGATGTACAAAAATAGAATTTTTTTTCATTCATTCAACCTTTATTTAGACAGGTTAATCCTATTGAGCTTTGGGGACTAATTTACAAGAGAGACCTGGTTTCATAACAAAGAATGATGACAACTGTGAATAACAATGACACCAATAGACAATCATAAAAGAGGCATACAGATTCAAAATTTATAA
>JBBPBX010012976.1:0-53182 GCA_038048925.1 Garcialebias charrua
GAGAGCACGCAAAGCAGCTGCATTCTGCGCCAGGACAGGTCTCTTTGAGTGGAACGTCATGCCGTTTGGATTATGCAATGCCCCGGCGACATTTCAGCGGCTGATGGACCGTGTTTTAGCTGGCATGCAATGGGAGACCTGTCTGGTCTACCTGGACGACATCATCGTGCTGGCGAGGAATGTGTCAGAAATGCTGCAGCGGCTTGACCAGGTGTTTTACAGACTACAACAAGCTAACCTGAAATTAAAACCTGCCAAATGCTGCCTTTTCCGCCGCGAGGTGGTTTACCTAGGTCACATAGTGTCTGAACAGGGTATAGCTACGGACCCCAGCAAGGTCCAAAAGGTCCAAATGTGGCCCACTCCATCGTCCATCCAGGAGGTTCGACGTTTCATCGGCCTGGCCTCATACTATCGCCGATTTGTAAAAGACTTTGCATCTATTGCTGAACCCCTTCATAACCTAACCATGAAAAATGCACGTTTCCAGTGGCATGCTGAACACCAAGCTGCTTTCGACGAGTTAAAGTGTCGTCTCACCTCAGCCCCCATTCTTGGCTATCCCCTGGACTGCGGTGAAATGATACTCGACACTGATGCGAGTGACACCGGCATTGGTGCTGTACTGTCGCAGATGCAGGAGGGTGTGGAACGAGTGTTGGCTTATGGCAGTCGCAAGTTGGCAAAGCCTGAACAAAACTACTGCACAACAAGACGTGAACTTCTGGCCATAGTGGATTTCACATCCCATTTTCGCCAGTATCTCCTCGGCCGGCCATTCAAGGTGCGTACGGACCACAGCAGTCTGCGCTGGCTGACCAAAATGAGAGAGCCAGAAGGACAGTTAGCTCGATGGCTTGAGAAGCTGGCTGAATATGAGTTTGAGATTATCCACCGCCCGGGTCGACAGCACACCAATGCTGACAGCCTCTCCAGGAGACCCTGCCGCCAGTCCTGCCCATGTAAAGTGCCGAATTTTTCTACATCACCCAAAACTATCAACCATCAAGCTGTCCAGTGTGATTTGAACTCTGACACCAGCTCCCTGTTGCTGAGTTCAGTGGGGGTAGAGGACCGACCACCCACCACAGCAGTTTGTCCAGTGGGGGTAAGTCAAAACACCCTCACATCAGATATAGAGACTTTAGACCAAAACACTTCCACTGATACAGACAAACCGCATCAGAATGCTCATACTGATGGATGCACTGTGAAATTGACTGAAAAAATATACGTGGCTAAGACTCTTGACACAGCTTCCTTGTTTCATGGTTGGACCATGGGGGAGCTGAGCCAGGCCCAGGATGCTGATGTGGACATTGCACCCATACGTAGCTGGATGAAGGCCAGTGATAAACGCCCCCCATGGTCTGTTGTTTCACCATGCAGCCCAGCCACTAAGACATACTGGACTCAATGGAAACGACTCTACTTCAGAGATGGAGTTCTGGTCCGTCGATTCTATTGCCTCGATGACACCCAATTCTACCCACAAATTGTACTGCCACGTAAACTACAACTTGACGTGTTGAGGCAGATGCACGAAGGGCCAGTGGGTGGACATTTTGGTGTAGAGCGGACCCTGAACAGATTAAGGACCCGATACTACTGGTACCACATGAGGGAGGATGTTGCCCTCTGGTGTAAAACCTGTATCAGCTGTGCATCCAGGGCTCGACCGCAGAAGACACCACAAGCTCCTATGGGAACAGTCCAGGTAGGAGCTCCTATGGAGCGTATTGCACTGGATATTATGGGGCCACTGAACAAGACTGAACGTGGAAACCGCTATCTGCCTTCAACACCATGATCCCCCAAACTCTGATAGACAAACTATCTACACTTGGACTAAGCCCCTCTATTTGTAACTGGGTACTAGACTTCTTAACAGACAGACCACAGTCCGTGAAGATCCACAACTTCTCCTCCTCCACCATAACCCTCAGCACTGGCTCTCCTCAAGGATGTGTGCTGAGCCCCCTTCTGTTCACTCTGCTCACATATGATTGTACAGCCACACTTCCAGGCTGTCATATTGTTAAGTTTGCAGATGATACAGCGGTGGTGGGATGCATCACAAACAATGATGAGTCCAGCTACAGACAGGAGGTGGAACATCTGGAGAGCTGGTGCAAAGAGAATAATCTTCACATGAATGTGAAGAAGACAAAGGAGATGATTGTGGACTTCAGAAGGAACAAACACACCCATGCCCCACTGAAAATAGGTGGGTCTGCAGTGGAAGTGGTCTCCAGCTACAAATACTTGGGTGTACACATGAATGATAACCTCAGCTGGAGCAACAACACCACCAGCCTGATCAAGAAAGGTCATCAGAGACTCTACTTCCTCAGACGGCTGAGACGTGCTGGTCTGAGCAGCCCAGTTCTCACCTCGTTCTACAGGTGTGCAGTGGAGAGCGTCCTGTGCTCCAGCATCAACGTGTGGCATGGAGGCTGCACAGTTGAAGAGAGGAAAGCTCTACAGAGAGTGGTGAAGGCTGCACAGAAGTCTGTTGGAGTCAGTCTCCCCACCATCACAGACATTTACACCTCCAGATGCAGGAAAAGAGCCACCTGCATCATGAAAGACCTCACTCATCCAGCACACTCACTCTTTGCCCCACTCCCCTCAGGACGGAGGTTGAGGAGCATCAAGTGTAGAACCACTAGACTGAGGAACAGCTTCTACCCTGAGGCTGTTAGACTCATGAATAAATTAAAATAAAATAAAAAATAAACACTGCAAAATATCACATCATGCTGATGCTGATCTGTTTTCTTGTTGCTGTGTTTATCTGTGTTCATCTGTGACCATCTGCTCATACAAACTCATGTTCGTGCTGCTGTTTATTCCCACTATATTAGGCTTAGTGTATTACTAGTTGATGTTTTTCTTAGTTAATTCTAGATGTTATTACTGTTTTTCTATTGCATTTGTTGTTGGATGTAACTGGGACCCCGTGTACATAATCTCGTTTTCATCACATGTACCACATGCGGTGCAAATGACAATAAAGACTCTCTGACTCTGACTCTCTGACTCTATGTGCTTGTGATACAAGACTATTTCACAAAGTGGACTGAAGCATTTCCTATTCCAAATGAGCGAGCTGTAACTGTTGCTGGTATAGTTGCTAGTGAGTGGGTGTGCCGCTATGGAATCCCTCAAGCGCTACACAGTGACCAGGGACGCAATTTCGAGTCTGAGGTGTTCCAAGGGATGTGTAGTTTGTTTGGGATAGACAAGACTCACACAACACCATTCAGGCCGCAGTCGGACGGTCAGGTCGAGCGTTTCAACGCCACCCTCCAAAAGATCCTGGCTACTACAGCAGAACACTGTCATTGGGATTGGGACCTGATGATTCCTTATGCTGTTATGGCATACAGGGCAACCAAGCATAGTGCTACCGGTTTCTCTCCAAACTTTATGATGTGGGGCCGAGAAGTAAGTGAACCAGTGGACCTTGTCGCAGGTTTGCCTCCTGATCCAGAAAACCAACCCACTGCTCCAGAGTATGTGCAACAGATGAGGGAACGGTTGGAGCTGGCTCACCAAATCGCTAGAGAAGCACTGGGGGACTCGGTCACACGTGCAAAGAGACAGTATGACAAGAACTGCTGCCACACACAGTATAAAGTCGGAGACCCTGTGTGGTATCTCATTAAAGGGACACGTCATGTCAAGAACAAAGTCAAAAAGTTCCTTCCCTCATATGAAGGACCATTCTTCATCCTAGGCCAACTGGATGACCTAGTTTATCGGATACAAAAGAACCCAAGGTCCAAGGTGAAAGTCGTCCACCATGACCAGCTAAAGCACTACCGCAGCCGGGAGCCCCTGGACAACACATGGGTCCTGGATCAGAGTCAACACTGGGAACCTACCGAGGTTCCACCACCAACCTTGGAGGAGGACTCGGCGGACTGTGACCTGGACCTGCAGGGTTTGTTCTCTGATGAAACCAGCAGGGGCGTTGGTTGTTCCCTGCTGCCTACTTCAACTGCAGCGGATTCCCATCCGGGTGTGTTTGTTCCATCCTCCCCTTCCCATGTCAATCATGAGGATGGTGGGGGTGCGGTGGGATATTCACCTCCTTTGGGCCCACCAGTTCGACGGTCTAGGCGTCGGCGCAGAGCACCGGACTGGTACGGTACATGGGTAGTTCCAAGTAGAATGGACTCAGTTTAAGGTTCCAGCTGTTCCGGTGTCCTGCAAAGTTCTCTAAAACTGTTCAACAATGCCACAGGTGCCCGTTTTCTTTATTACTGTTCAGTTGTTCAAACTGCTAAGTCAATTTGGCTGTAGAGCAAATGGTTTATCTAAAGACCGTGTTTTTCTGTATGTTTTTGTACCTGATAGATTTCAGTTAGTTTCCTGCCTGGTCGTCATAGATGCCGCTGAGTAATTTCTTTCCTCCCTATGGCATGTAAAGTTTACTTTTTGCACAAGTTGACATACCTTAAAATGAGCTAATTATATCACTGGGATATGTGGTTTGATGCTATACCTCATCTACATGTAATTATGATTGACACAGTTATCTCTTGTTAGCTATAGGGATTGTGTATCAGTTTTATGCATTGTGAGACTGGAGTGGAATTATTGTTTAATTGCCATCCAGAGTGGGGGTAGTGTTGCACAGTGGTGTCAAAAGTATTCACATTCATTACTCAAGCAGAAGTATAGATACTGGGATTTAAAATTACTTCTGTAGAAGTAGAAGTATCAACTCTAGCTTTTTACTCAAGTAAAAGTAAAAAAGTACTGGTTTCAAAACTACTTAAAAGTATAAAAGTAAAAGTAGCGTAAGAAAAAGCAACAACAAAGACAAATGCTTAGGCTGCACCACACATACTATTGTATACAACCCCACCTCCCCCACAAAAATCATTTTTTTAGACTAGATTATATTATATTGTTAATGTTGAAAAACTAGGGGTGCACTAAGCTACCTGTCTTAACTGCATATATGCCCATTGAAAATAGACACATTTAAATGCAAATTTAAATATATTAAAATAACCATACTGTATAGGGGTATTATTGAGCATTTGCCTGCAGTGTGAACGTAGTCTATGAAGTAAAACTTTGTTAAGTTCAGTGAAAACTCTGACAGAAAGAAAATATGTTTTAAATGGGCAGCACGGTGGCACAACTGGTAAAGCTGCTGCCTCTCAGCGAGAAGGTTGCCGGTTCAAATCCCGGTCCGGGGCCTTTCTGGGTGGAGTTTGCATGTTCTCCCCGTGCATGCGTGGGTTTCCTCCGGGTACTCCGGTTTCCTCCCACAGACCAAAAAACATGCTTGTTAGGCTGATTGGTGACTCTAAATTGACCCTAGGTGTGAGTGTGAGAGTGGATGGTTGTTTGGTGTGAGTGAGACAGGTCCCTCTTGTAAATGAGTCCCCGTGACTCAACGAGGCTAGCCTGTATAAATAAAGGTTGAATGAATGAATGAATAAATCTGAATAAAAAAGAGAAATAATGTTAGCAAGCAAACCCAGAGCATGTAGCTAGTTCCATGGCTAGTACCTCCTAACCATAGAAAACATTATACAACATTAGTATGTTACTAGGTCACTAGAAGTCAGTAATCAACTGATAAAAAAATAAAAAAAACTTTCAGCTTACCTCAATATTAGGCATGTAACGAGATCTCGTTGTACGAGATCTCGCGATATTAAACTCCCGCGATATCTCTCGTTGAGAGGTAACGTTGTCTCGCGAGACGCTAATGCTAGCGCTAGCAGAGCCCCTAGCAAGTCAGCGTCACGGACAGCATGGCTTCGCCGGATGAAGTTGCTATAGAAGACGCCCCAACTACTGATGGAGGGTCCCGGTGCCGCAGACGCCTCTACATTGATGGAGGGTCCCGGCGCTGCCGACGCTGCCCCGGATGTAAAGACACACGCGTAAACACCGGTGTGACCGGTGTTGCCAGATAGAGTCCCACCCACCCAAAGCACTCTTTACCCGCAAAAGTCAGAAGGAAAATCGCGGTGAACCGCCCAATCTGGCAACACTGGTGAGTGACGACGGCTGCTGATGCGGATATTTATGTTCAATTTTTGGAAAGTCCTGCGTGAATATCTATATTCTACAAAAAAAAACGGCAAAATGAAAGAAAAGTAACGAGGCTATTTTTAAAAAGTAAGGAGTAGAAAGTACCAGTAATTGCGTGAAAATGTAAGAAGTAGAAGTATAAAGTAGGCTGAAAAATAATTACTTTACTAAAGTATAGATAACTAAAATTTGTACTTAAGTAAAGTAACGAAGTATTTATACTTTGTTACTTGACACCTCTGGTGTTGCAGAAAGTGCCTCCACTGCATGTGATGAATGGCTCAGTGAGTGGTGTGTGTGTGTGTGGGAGGGTGAGATGTGTGTCGGCCGTCCGCCGTCCAGAAGAGGGCGCTACGTGCTCATGTTCTGCACGTGTTGAGAAGAGCAAGACGTGACGGTGTGTGTGTATGTGTGGAGAAAAGTAAACGGCAAAGTAAAACGCGGCTGTAAGAAAGTCTGTTTGTGCACCTGTTGGCTAGAATTATTATTAAAAACAAGAGGATTAACCTTCAGCCACCGTGTGGTTTATGTGCAAGGCAAGTGAGGGAGTTAACCCTGAAGCAGAGACTTCAGCCCTGGAGGAAGATCTCCCCTGTGTCTTTTGACCCCGGATGAAAGACTGAGCAGGAAAGGTTAACAGCTGCATGGTGAGTCTTTCTGTAGTTGATGCACTGCACAGCTGAGCCTGGTAATGTGGTCACTGAGATTCTGTGCTGACAAAATATTTTAACAGTGCTCCTGCAGAATTTCACATAGGTTTGTGTAAAAATTGTTTACTTTAGTCAAATAAATTATCATGCTCAACAGTCCACAACATATTTCAAACTCAAGCATAGCTATAAGCTGTTAATATATCAATACTGTATAGCCTGATGTAAAACATTTGACTAGCAAATGTTATGTATTGTGAAGTTTTAATTATTGCTATCAAGCGTTAGCAAAAACACTGTTTTGAGCCAACAAAAAAAAAAAGATATACCGTAGTGCCAATCAACTCACATAAAATTAAAACTCAGTTATTAACAAGTACAAACACGGCAGTGCTAGCCAGCTGTTTAGCAGCTGCACAAATATTTTTTGATAAAAGAGACGTACTTTGTACAAACATACCTTTATCTTGCTGTTTTTTATCTTCTTCTTCTTTTTGCCTCGTCCTTTTTTTAGCCCCTGAAGGATATATGCCCTTTTTTGCGACATTATCCAACGTTAGTTACGTGTCAGGTGCTTAATTAGCTTGGGTGCGTACTTCACATCAGACATCTACTATAACAACACTTTCCTTTTCTGGACAGGACATCCCCCTCTCCACCTCTGTTACTAATCTTGGAATAAAAATGGACTCCAATCTTACATTTGAAAATCACATTAAGCTTCTGTTTAAAACTTGCTTCTTCCATCTTCGAAACATCTCTAGACTTCGCCCATCCCTAACTTTTTCCGATGCTGAGAAGCTCGTCCATGCTTTTGTCTCCTCCAGGCTCGACTACTGCAACTCCCTGTTTATTGGAATCCCTGGCAAAAACCTTCAGAAACTTCAATATATTCAAAACAGTGCAGCAAGGATCTTGTTGCGAGTTCGTAAATTTGAACATATTACGCCCATTCTTCATAACCTTCATTGGCTTCCTGTCGCCTACAGAATTCAGTACAAAACTGCTCTCATTACACATCAATGCTTACATGGAGCTTCACCAGATTATCTGAAGGATATTCTTATTCCACACTCATCCACCCGGTCGCTGCGGTCACAGAACAGTAATCTCCTTCACATTCCGAGAACCAAATTAAGGACCATGGGAGACCGGGCTTTCAGTGTGGCTGCCCCCCGCCTGTGGAACTCTCTTCCTGACTGTCTGAGGGTCCCACAGTCTGTGGTTGACTTTAAGAGCGGCTTGAAGACCTTTCTTTTCAACCGAGCATACTCTGCCTCCTCATGATTCTACTTTTGATCTTAGTTGATACTGTTATTGATTTTACTTGTTTTATTACTTGTTTTATTGACATTTAATTTCTGTTGCACCTTGTAGCACTTTGAGATTTTCATTAATGAAAAGTGCGTTATAAATTGAATTCATTATTATTATTATTATTATTCACATTGCGGCAAGGAGCTCAGAAACCTGTGAAACCTGTAAAACGGGATACCGGGGCCCCCACTAAGGGGGTTCCAAACTACCTGTCATTTCTTTCCTTCCTTTCTACTAGAGCAATTTCTACATACAGTATTCAAGTATACATATACACACAAATATATGACATATATGTTATATATATCATTATAAAAAATAAAAATCTGAACTTTATGATGAAGTTGTGTGTAATAGAATCATATAATTAAAAAAATGAAATAAAATTTATAAAAACCCACAAAACTCAGCTCCTCTTTGGGGGCCCCCTTGTGACCCTGGAGCCCCAAGCGCCCGCTTACTCTGCTTATGCCTTGGGCCGGCGCTGGTGATTCAGGTTATACACAGCGAGTCCTAACCCCTAAAATTATCTTTAATTTTATGACAGTTAGTATCCCTTAAGATAAAAAAAAAAACATCTTACTGTTATTGCTATTTTTAATATGTATTTCCTACAATAAATTAGTCAGTTTTTTTTGTTGTTGTCTCAGCCTAAAATAAAATATCAAGTTTAAATTGCTTTTTAAAATGGTAATTTTTGAAAGGACCTTTTGTTAAATTAAAACCTAGCACATTGAAGTAATTTAATAAAAAAAACTGACCAAATATTTCAAATATGCCAAATAAAATAAAACAAATATGTTTCCTCTTTTGAATGCCCTAGAGCCATAGAGAGAGAGTTGCTACATTCTTTGAACTCGCCAAGAGGTGGTCACGTGGTCCGTGCAGCTCTCAATAGTTCCAAACAGCTCATCGCTGTCAGTCAGTTTGAGCAGCTACTGGCGCAACATGACACAAAAATTGACTTTTCTTCCTTTGTCTGGCGTCTTTCGGTAATTATTGAGCAGTAACAAACTGATTACTTAACTGATTACTTATTATTTCACTGACTTTGCATTTTATTAAACCATTTTTAGACGTGGCAGATGCATTTATCATTATAGTGAAACGAGAGTTTCACTATACCAACCTGAAACCATCTGGCTCCCCCTTCGATGTGGTCCCCCCTCGGCTTCTAAAGGAGGTTTTTCACACTCTAGGTCCCTCCATTCTCTCGATTGTAAATAGCAGTCTATCCTCGGGTGTGGTGCCAAAATCATTAAAACATGCTGCTGTTCAACCCCTCCTGAAAAAACCAAACCTCGACCCGTCAGTATTATCCAATTTCAGGCCTGTCTCCAGACTCCCATTTGTTTCTAAACTTCTAGAGAAAATAGTTGAGTCCCAACTAAAGTGCTTCCTGGAGGATCACGCTATCCCCGAGCTATTCCAGTCTGGCTTCAAATCCCTCCACAGCACTGAGACTGCCCTACTGAAGGTTTTTAACGACATCTTTCTATCCACAGATACTGGTGACTCTGTGCTGCTTGTCCTATTGGACCTCACATCCGCTTTCGACACCATCGACCATGAGATCCTCATTGCTAGGTTGGAGCAGTGGGTGGGCATCTCAGGATCAGCCCTAAACTGGTTCAGATCCTACCTCTCTGACAGGTCTTTTTGTGTGTCCATCAATGATTTTACTTCTGCAGTGGCGGCTCTTAAATGGGGGGTTCCGCAGGGGTCCATCCTGGGTCCTCTCTTGTTCTCCTTATACCTGCTGCCACTCGGTGCTATTTTCCGGAAACACAATATACCTTTCCACTTCTACGCTGATGACTGTCAAATCTACTTCCCCCTAAGACAAAATGGTACAGGCTCTATTCAACCTCTGCTCGACTGCCTGGCTGACATCAGGGACTGGATGGCTTTAAATTTCTTAAGCTTCAATGATAAGAAGTCTGAAGCCATATTGTTCCTTCCCAATGACACAACCTCAAACCACTGCATTGACCTGTCTGCTCTACCCCTGTCCGAAAAACAAAAAGTCAAAAATCTGGGAGTGATAATGGATCCTTCCATGAAACTCAACAGTCATGTAAACATGATCGTCAAATCCTGTTTTTTCCAGCTGAGGCGTCTGTCTAAGCTGAAGCCCATATTATCCAAAAAGCACCTGGAGACAGTGATTCACGCATTCATTACATCTAGGCTTGATTACTGCAATTCACTTCTGTTTGGCGTCAGTCAAGCCACCATTGCACGATTACAACTGGTTCAGAACGCAGCTGCCCGATTTTTAACCAGCACACGCAAAAGAGAGCACATTACACCAGTCTTGGCCTCCCTTCACTGGCTACCGGTTCATCTTCGAATCCAATTCAAAATTCTCATGTATGTCTACAAATCGCTGAACAGTCTCGCCCCCGCCTATCTCTCGGATCTGATACACCCATATGTCCCTCCACGTGCTTTGAGGTCAGAGGATCAGGTACTCTTAATAGTTCCAGAAACTCGCCTTAAGCGCAGGGGTGACAGGGCGTTCTCTGTAGCAGGCCCAAGACTCTGGAACGAGTTACCGCTGCTCATCAAACAGGCCCCCTCCCTCTCGGTTTTCAAATCCCGGTTAAAAACTCACTACTACTCCATTGCTTTCAATGCCAGCTGATTTGTATTGGATCGTTTGATTTATGATCTGCAATGTTTTTATGTTTTTCGTGTTGTACTTCATTGTCTGTGTTGCCTGTTGCGTGTTTGTTTGTCCAGCACTTTGGTGTGGACTTGTTCCTGTTTAAAGTGCTTTATAAATAAAATGGTATGGTATGGTATGGTATAAACACATTTGTTAGAAAAAAATGTCTATGCAATACAATGATCAATATAGCCATGTCAACAGTGTTTTATAATGTAAGGAACCTTATTCACTTATGCATGCTCACAACCACACACAAATGGATGTAGGGATGTATATGTAGATATATGTAGATGGGTATATAAATAATAATAATAATAATAATGTCTATTCCTGTCATCTGCGTATGTTCCCATACACAGACGAAATTCGTCTCTGCATTTAACCCAACCACCTACCAGGTGGTGCAGTGAGCAGCCCGAAAGCGCCCGGGGAGCTGGAGAAATAGGTGTGCACTCATAGACACCCCAAGCTGGGTAGTGGCTGGGGCGCGAACCCGCGACCTTCGGATCCGTAGTCAAAAGCCCTGCCACTAGACCATCTTGGCTCCTGAATGAATATAAATATAAATGTATATATACTGTCTATATATTTGTAGGTATGGGTATGTTTATATATAGAAATCTAATGCAAGGTCATGAATATTATCAGTCTTTATGCTTGTATGTTTCGTTGCTGTGTTCTGTCATGTGCTTTGCAGGATTGTGGACGGAGGTTTGGTGTGTTCGCCTTGTGCTCTTTTTGTGGATAATTGTTGTTTTGTTGTCTCACTTTCTCTTTTCTTTCTTTCTCTATAAAAAAATACATATTGGAGTGAGAGGATGGCTATAAGGTGTGAAGGGAGGCCATCTATAAATGGAAAAAAACAAAAAACAAACAAACAGTGTTTTATAATGTTACACACGTTTAAAAAAACAAACAAACAGAGTAACACCCATTATAAAGCTATTTCTGATGTTCTCTGCATGATAATGCTCTACCTTGTCCTCCTTGCCAGCAGTTCAGATCTACTCCAGCTTACCTTAGATCATCAGGGATGAAGTCTTCTTTTCTGCACATTATATAATTGTTATTTTTATTTATTTATTATAGCAACCGAGTACCTGGATAACAGAGTTGATTGTGCTTGTAGCCTGACTACTTCTGTAAAATTGGGAACGAGGTGCAACATGCCTGGCCCTTTCAATGCTGAAAGCTCTGTGAAGTGCATTTTGGAGAAGGATGGATGGGCGTCAGCGGCTTAAGTACACAGAGGGCGGGGCCTCTGGTGCGACGCTGACGCCCCTGCCATAAAGGCGTGATTGTATTCCTTCAGGTAATCGTGCGGGGCACAATTTCCCATAGCATTTATGTTGCATCTCGTTCACTTCCTTCAGGGAACATGAGTTATGATGCATAACTTTCAGATTTGGAGGAAGTAAGCCAGAGTGATCCATGGAGCATCCTATTCTGCAGGCTGCATGCACAAGGAACATTTTTTTATACTAAATGTTTACTTGCTCAACACGCTAAAGTGTTCCCTTTCAGTCAAGTTCTCTCGGTGCAACATACTTGCTATGGGAATTGCACCCCGCGCGATTACCTGAAGGAATACATTCACGCCTTTACGGCAGGGGCGTCAGCGTCGCGCCAGAGGCCCCGCCCTCTGGGTATTTAAGCGGCTGACGCCCATCCATCTTCCTCTTTTTTGCCCTTCACCTCGCTTAAACCTGAACTACCTCTTCGCGGGACTTCTCTGTTGCTTCATCGCTCAACTTGAGGTGAGCTTGCTCCCTGCACAGAGCGCACAAAGAATTATTCCTGCATACTGCAAGACTAACGAAAGCTAGTCCGGCACATTTTCCTTAACCCCAAAGTTTTTTCTTCTCCTCTCTCCACAGACTTCGCTCGACGGCGCTAACTACACCACAACCGCTACCCCTGTTAATTCTTAGCATGCTAGCCAGCGAAAGCGACACAACGGAGGAGGCTTTTCAAGCAAAAAGAAAAAGGATTCTGGAAGGACTCGCTCGCCTTATCTCGGACATGCCTCCGGAGAAAGGAAAGCGAAAGACAAGACTTCCAAGAAAAACAAGTGGGACTGTGAGCCGAACTTCACATGCCTGTCCCAGCGGATAAGGTTTCTCCCTTGCGGCGACGGACACCCATGAGGCCTCTCCCATCTGCCTGGGAATGCTATACGCAAAAACAGCACTGGATACGCCTGACTTTTGCCCACACTGCAGCCAGATGCTGGATGCGCTGCTGCGGAACCGGGTCGACCTTGTCACGAAGGCCATGGGCGCCTCAGCAGTGCCCGCGGATGCGGACACCACCGAGCCCCTCACACCCACGCCGGAGCTCGATAACATGGCTCTGTACTACAGCACACGAGTCGAATGGGGTGACAGCCCTGACGTGCTGGCTCCTATGGTGGACTTAACAGTCGAATTCAACACTCGAGGCATGATAAACGAAGACGAGATCTTGATATCAGCCTCAGGCGAATTTTCCGCGGAGGAAGCAGACGTCGAATTCGAGGATCAAGGAGAAGACCTCTCCCAGACCCTGGTACCTGAGCTCCCGGAAACTGACTTCTCCATCCCTGCTCTGTTCGACCTGTGTCACTGAGCAACGGATGCGTTGCACATCCCATGGCCCGAGCCTCCGCCTCTCCAACAGGTCACGAGGCTGGTAGGAAACTATTTTTACTCGAAGCAGCAGGCCGCCACGAGGCAAAGGATGCCCGTGTTCCCGGACTTTCTCACAGAACTAACTCGCACCTGGGCTCAACAGAGAGCCCCCATGCTCTTACCCCTCTCACAGTTCCTTTACGTGGATGGGATGGATGAGGTGGGAATACCCAACGTGCCTCAAATTGAGGACACACTGGCGTCTCACTTGGCTCCTAAGTCATCCGGGACAAAACCAACTCTCCCCAGCAAAGCTTGTCGAGCTTTAGCATCTCTGCTCGGGAAGTGCTACAGAGCTCAGGGACTCGCGGTACGCGGGATGAATGAGTCCACGTTGATGCAAGCTTACCTGGCCGAAAAACTACTACAGCTCCAGATAACGACGGACAAGCAGGCTGCCGCCAACTTGCTGGATGAAGCCTGCAGGGCAACAGACTTCGTGCTCCACATGATGGGGACAGCCGCTGTTGCTCAAGGCAAAGGAATGGCGGAAGTGGTCATCGCGATTCGCCATCTGTGGATGACTTTAACGGATCTCCCCGAGGGACAAAAGGTGCCTTTTCTTCACCACTCGATAGAGCCGACGGGTTTGTTTGGTAAAGCTTTGGAGCAAATTCAGACCAAGCTGGACCAAAGACGCAAACAGGCTGAAGCTCTCCGGGTGGGCATTCCCAGGAGAAGCTTTGCCCCCCCAGGCAGTCTGCTGGAGGCAGACCTACGCAACCTCGACACCGCTCAGCAACGCGTGCCCTACCGCAGAAGCGGCCGGCGTACAAGGAGGAGCCTCGGCAGAGACCACCGCAGGGCCCGCCTCGCACCGAGCACGCATGGAGCAAAAACAGGTTTGTTCCCCACCAGGCGGTCAGACACAGGTCCTCCTCGGCAAACCGGGACAACAGACAAAAACGTGCCTGATGAACCAGGTCCACAATTCCACATTACACAATCACCCACCCACGTGATACTGGGAATGATCCCTTTATGTCCAGACTTTATTTGTATCACGGTACAAAGAGCTGGTAAAACTGTTGCATGCACAAACCATGTTTTCCTTGCTGTGAGTGACATAAAATCATGCATGTCGTTGCACATAAGCACGAATAAAGCTCATAAAACTACCCCTTTCTTTTTTATTCTCTAAAAAAAAAACACAAAAAAAAACAACAAAAACACAAGTAACTTTAGCAGAACAGCTCCCTTTGGCCTGCCAGCCGAAATAAAGGGAGAGAGCCTTTCCCCTCCCCCTTCCTCGCGGCTCATGGGGTGTTAGCCTAATCAATGAACCCCAGCAGGGTGCCTCTGCCCCGTCTCTAGAGGACAGGCACAGCGGCGTCTGCAAGCAGGCCCTCCACCCCTCATGGAGACAGGTTAGGGGGGTCACGTGCACCAGCACCCGCTCCATTGTGAACGAAGGGGCGGTCAATACACTAACCAAGCAAACACGTGACATGTCCATACCTCAGAGAGGCGCACCGACAGAATCTAACGATGGGGGGGCCACGTCAGATGCCCACAGGTGTCCACAAGTTTCACACGTTCACAAAAGCAATTGTGTTCAAGCTGCTGTGTGTGTAAATAAATCAGAGCTGAATCAGATTCCTCTTTCTGTTATTCGAAGGGAACTTGGCTTTTTTTATCACCAAACAATCTAAAGTCTGCCAAGCTCAAAGAATCATCTCCACGTTCTCACGTTGCAGCTGTCCCTTTATTATTAATGAGTGACACGCAATGCCCAAGCAGTGACCCGGTAGCACGTGACCTTCCCCACTGTGCCGGTTCAGATCTGCTCTCAAACAAAATATTCCCGACGGATGGAACACAGACCCTGGCCGGTTTGCCTGGTCCCGAAGATCTGTTAAAGCCGAGGACCAGTAAACTGGACCCATCCAAAAAAACCGGATTGGGGTCAGGAGATCTGTTCGTTTACAATACTCGCAGTTTCTCAGTCTCGTGACCCAAAACAGTGAGAGAGAAAACGGACATTCTGCTCCACTTCTGTCTAATATGGACGACAGATTGTGTCTGCCCTCGATCACTCTCGATCAGAGCAGCCTGATAGCACACCGGGAAGAAGGCCCTCTTCCCAACCTGGTTGACCCCCAGGGGTCCACAGCCTCTAGGACCATTGGAGGGGAATTGGATACATCAACTGCTCTTCTTCAGAGTCAAACTATGCCACCGGAAGAAGCAGTCCCACTGCTTAGGCTGGGAGCTGTTAAAATTTTCAGCTTGTTGGCAGAAAAGAACAAGCTGATGGCATCAGGCCTGCCGGAAAATGTGGTAAAAACCATTCAAAATGCCCGTGCTATGGCAACACATTCTCTATACGCACAGACATGGCGTATTTTTGAAGCTTGGTGCTCGGAAATTATTATTTCTTACGCATGCGACTTGGCTCAGCTCCTAACTTTTTTTCAGGACTTACTAGAAAAAGGTTGTTCTTTCTCAACGATTAAAGTTTTCCTATCAGCTATTTCAGCCTGTCACGAAGGCTGGGGACACAGGACTCCTGGCGCACATCCAATCATAATAAGATTTATGAAAGGTATGCTTAGGACTAAACCACCCAGCAGGATCCTGACCCCTGGTTGGGATCTTAGCCTTGTCTTGGGGGCACTCTGTGACCCCCCATTCGGGCCACTGAGCGAGATTAAGATATATTTATTATCTTATAAAACTGTTTCACTCTTGGCACTTTGCTCGGCGAAACGCGTGGGTGACCTCCATGCATTGTCTGTACATCCAATGTGTACCAGATTCGCCCCTGACGGTCAAGGGTCACCCTAAGGCCTAATCCCGCATACATCCCCAAGGTCTTGACTTTGAACCATAGGAGTCTAGACTTTGATCTATCCTCCTTCCTACCTGCTCCTGTCCTTACTCAGGAACAGGAAAGGCTGAAGGCTCTTTGTCCCGTGGGGGCTTTACGCACTTACATGCAAAGAACAGTCGAATGGAGGAAAACAAATCAACTGTTCGTCTGCTTTACAGCACCTGCTACCGGAAAGGCCCTATCAAACAACACCTCTCACATTGGGTGACTGAGGCCATTAATAGGGCGTACAGTAGCAAAGGTCAACAGGTGCTCTCTGGAGTGCACGCTCACTCCACTCGGGGCTTGGCCACCTCCTGGTCATTGTTCAAGGGCATACCAATTGCAGACATCTGTGCTGCTGCGAACTGGAGCTCATTAAACACTTTTGCAAAGCATTATAGTTTGTATGTTACTGCTTGTGACGTCACTCAGGCTGTTCTTTCTAACACACAATAGAAAGTAGCCTTGAGATGCCTGCTGGCCAGAGGCAGACGTTCACACTAGCATGCATTTCACTGAGCATTTCAAGGGCGTGAATGAATTACGTTCCCATAGCAAGTATGTTGCACCGAGAGAACTTGACTGAAAGGGAACTGAAAGTTATGCACCATAACTCATGTTCCCTGAAGGAAGGGAATGAGGTGCAACATATCTGGCCGGCCTCAATGCTGAAAGCTCGGTGAAGTGCAATTTTGGAGGAAGATGGATGGGCGTCAGCTGCTTAAATACCCAGAGGGCGGGTCCTCTGGCCCGACGCTGACGCCCCTGCCGTAAAGGCGTGAATGTATTCCTTCAGGTAATCATGCGGGGGCGCAAGTACCATAGCAAGTATGTTGCACCTCGTTCCCTTCCTTCAGGGAACATGAGTTATGATGCATAACTTTCAGTTTTGCTTCTTACATCCAAGCAAACAGTTTTGTTCCAGATGAGAGGCGAAACTCTGCAGCAAACTCCAGACGAGAAAAACATCTTACTCTACTGGGGTAAGTTGGCGTCTGCCTCAGTAAGTTATAGAGGCTGCATTAACTAAAGGCTAAATACAGAGACTCTCAAAAGTAAACAGGTAGCGTAGCATCTCAAGTCCTTCCAAATTTGTTCACATGTCTTTAACCATTTTGAGCTCCAAAAAATTATTTTGATACATATTATATTATATACATACAAATTGTCTCTCTCTCTTAAAAACTAAAACAAAAATAACAAAAACAACGTCCATGTCAACGAACCACATTGATGACGAATTAAATTTTTTAAAAACCTATTCCAAACCTGCCTGTCTTTATTTGTACCCCAGTAGAATAAGTTACAAATTTGGGGGTAGATGCAAAATATTATGTGTAATCTGGAATACAGGTTTGCAAGACATGCACATAAAATGAGCCCCAGTTTCCAGAAACTGGTTATGCAAAATCTAACCACAGAGCATGCTGCTTTCTTTGTTACAAATTATCAGATTTTAGTAAAACTGGATTCAAAATGTTGTTTTCCTGCAAATTTGTGTCACTAACCAGTCTCTAACATTTGCAGTTCAGTGAAAACTACATTTAATTATGCAGCAACCCTCTATTTTCTACCTACTTTGCATTTTTTGTTCTTGTTTAAAATATTAAAACACAGAGTGATACTTTAGATAGCTCTGGAATTTTTGTCTACTGCAATCCCATCATAGGCTTCTTATTGCTCTACAGTAGTCCTATTTCATTAACACTGCTGGGAAGCTCTCTGCTATTGCAGCCTCATCAGCCACAGGGTAATCAATGGAAAGATGCTAAACTGTGGATATTTGTGTTTGTCAAATATAGAATAAAATACATGATACCACTCAGCTGGGCAGCAGTGTCTCACTTTCATATTTAGTATTTTAGGAAGGACACATATTCAACCACCTGCATAGTAAATGTGTTCTCAGATCCTCCAAGCAAAGCTAGGCAATGCAAAAAGAGCACTGCACTGGAAAAAATGCCCCTCTAAAAATAAGGAAAAAAAAAGTAAAATAAGATTTTTTTGCTTGAAATAAGCAAAAAAATCTGCCAATGGAACAAGTGAAAATTCACTTGACAAGATTCTTAAAATAAGACATTTTGTTCAAGTCAAACAAGATATGCGGAATCTTGAAACTAGCTACAAAAATCTAGTTTTGAGCAATATTTTACTACAATTGTGAGCTTTTCTTGTCTTATAATAAGATTCTGATGCTCAAAAGTAGTACACTGGAGAAAAGTCTACTCTGAAAACAAGTTTAAAACAACTTAAAATTAGTTTTTTTGATTGAAATAAGCAAAAAGATCTGGTAACAAGTGAAAACAAGATATGCGGAATCTTGAAACTAGCTACAAAAATCTAGTTTTGAGCAATATTTTACTACAATTGTGAGCTTTTCTTGTCTTATAATAAGATTCTGATGCTCAAAAGTAGTACACTGGAGAAAAGTCTACTCTGAAAACAAGTTTAAAACAACTTAAAATTAGATTTTTTTTGACTGAAATAAGCAAAAAGATCTTCCAACAAGTGAAAATTGTCTTGACACGATTTCTAAAAATAAGACATTTTATCTTTTTACAAGATAAACAATCTTAAACCTAGCTGCAAAAAATCTCATTCTTAGCAATATTTTACTACAATTGAGCGTGTGATGCTTAAAATTAGTATACATCCCTAAAACTTTTACTCATTTTTAGTTCTACAGATGTTTCAAATGTTTCTCCAACCCGTTATCAAATTTAACCAACAAACGTAATAATACATGTCTTGTCAAAACCTTCAAACATTTTCTGTAATGACAAAAAATGAAAGGTATTCTTTAACTTCAACACATTTATTTTATCACAATGGTTTCAGCAGCAATGCAACAACTACTACTCCCAATTACAACTGTAGTTAACACTTGATTATATATTTAAAAAATAATATAAAACACCTTCAACAAAATAAAAACAATTTTTGCTATGAAAAATGGAGAGTATACTACTGGGCACCATGAAAAATGAGGGAGCCACTACAACTTCAAATGTTTAAACATAAAATGTCTTTGTCTACCGTGAGCAGGCAGTTGGACGAACACACAATCAGAATTGGACAGGAGAGGGAGAGTTTTCCTGGGGGCTTTGAGGTCCTGTTTTTCCTGAAACACAAAGACATATTTCTGTTGGCATGATGAATCATATTTTAAGATTGTGGAATATAAGCCAGATAAATAAATAAAATAAAGAGAGAACCTGTAAAACTATCATGTTAAATATGACGCGGTTGAAAATTTGGGTGCACTAACTGTGCTGGTGAACCAAAAAAAAGTTTAGAAACACCAGTGCAATCAGTGCAAGAAGTTAGTGTAGAACCATGGGAAAAAATGTATCAATTAAAAAAATGATTTTGAGTAAGATATTTCAAGCAACCTGCAAAGATTTTGTTTCTTTCCACATTGAAAACTTTAATATCCAAATACTATGTTAGGTTTATTCTTTAAAAAATAATAACACCAATTTCTCATTAACATTCAAATAATAATGCATTATTGTAATTAAAAAGATAAATTAATCTACATCGAGAGGAGCCAGTTGAGGTGGCTCAGGCATCTGGTTAGGATGCCTCCTGGATGCCTCCCTGGTGATGATGATGATTTGATGATGATTTATTTGTTTTCTCAGGGACAGTGCACAACAATACATTGACCTACAAAAACAGGAAAGATGCATTGTGCCAGGTTATAGTAATAATACTAATTTCCGCCTGTAGTCCCCGGACAGGTTGATGTTTAACAAGAGTAACGGATTTTTGTAAGTGGATGAGAAAACCATTAAACACAAATACAGACACAATATATACATACATATCATACCTCGCCCCTCAAATATACCATACATAAAAAACTTTCAAAATTTCACCAGTTCTCTCACACACACACGCACTACCAGTTTGTTCACATACACACACACACACACACACACACACACACACACACACACACACACACACACACACACACACACACACACACATACACATCATATATACATAATCACACTTCTTCAAACAAACCTACAAACTGTACTTTCACTCACACACAGTCATCACTGGTGGGTGCAAACCTGCTTTGATAAAAGCCATTTCCTTGTCAGATGTGCAAACGTTGGGAAACTTGTACATTTTATAATCTCAGTAGGCAGAATATTCCACTGACTCATGGCAACAACAGAAAAGACGGATTTAGCAAAAGAGGTCCTACATTTAGGGATGCTGCACTCTCCTCTAGAGGTCGCCCTTGTGACTCGAGTTGTTTTTTCTGAGTTCAATATGACAAACCTTCTTAGAGGAGGAGCAGCCATACCATGGATGATTTTAAAAAGTAGACAAATATTTGCATGAAATATTAAATTGTCAAAGTTTAAAAGATCATATTTGAAAAGAATATGACAGTGGTGATATTGTCTGGATTTCCTATCATGAATTTTTATTGCACTTTTGAACATTGATTCAAGAGGCTTTAGAGCTGTTTTACTAGCCTGTGACCAGCTAGTCATGCAATACAGAAAACGCGAGAAAATCATAGAGTTTAAGTGGTGAGGTGTTCCGGGCACGTCCCACCGGGAGGAGACCCAGAGGAAGACCCAGGACGCGCTGGAGGGACTATGTTTCTCGGCTGGCCTGGGAACGCCTTGGGATTCCCCCGGAGGAACTGCTCCAAGTGGCTGGGGAGAGGGAAGTCTGGGCCTCCCTACTTAGGCTGCTACCCCCGCGACCCGACCCCGGATAAGCGGAAGAAGATGGATGGATGGATGGATGAATTAATCTACATTTCTGGAAATGTTTGAATTATCAGAATAATCCAGGTTATCAATATTATACTTTTGATAACAATTTACCTTTGTCCACGAGAGGAAGACCTCGACCTCCAACGCCGCCTCTGAGAAAGGGACTGTCTTGGCCAGGTCTGACTGATCTGTTTAAAGCATGCAACAGCAAAATTGGTACACATCGCATCGTGAGTTAGATGAATTGTTACATCTCTAATTTTGATCATATTTAAATTAAATACCTTTGATCATTAGAAAGAGACTCAGAGGGACTCCTGCTACCATTGCATCCCAAGATTTGAGATTGAGTGCTTGAAGGGATGTCCATCGGGGTTCTTTCTGCATTTTAGAGGGTTTAAACATAAGTGTTAATATGTCAAAAATGTAAATTACTTTACACAAGGTTTCCAAGTACCCCAAGATGATAGTTGTGCAATATTTACCTGACTGTGCATTCATCCTTTTAGGAGGAGTTGGAAGAGCAAAGTCATCTATAATAAAACAGTCAACAGTAAAAAATAAATTAAAATAAAAGTGATTTTACATCTATAGTAAGTAATTAGCCTGTTACTGATATGGTGGTGATTGAAATACTACATAGATTTGTTCTTAAAAAAAGAAATAAAAGTTACATGGATTAGCTTATTATGTGCAGGATGTGGCTTATTTTTATTGTGAAATATGTAACAAAAAGTGTAAGTGACTTAGCTGTGCGTTTGCAGTAAGAACAATTGCATACCTCCAATGATTCTAGAATTGTCAGCCCACCTTGTGTGACATGACCCACCACCAAGGTATAACTATCCTCTTTTGATGTGGTATACCCCCAAATTAATCAGTGGTGAAAAAAAATTTAACATACCCTCACAAGGAAAAACATTTCTAGACTTCTTGGTAGCTTTTTGACCTAAAATAAATAAAAAAATATACATGCTGTAAGACAGTAGTCATATTTTGAACAAACTATACCTGTGAAGGAAATTTTGTGACCGATTGTCAGATGCAGTTTTGTATTTCATACTTTTTGATCATTGCAGCCATAACGTTAAAACAGAGAATTGGTGTGTCTTATCATACGAGGCCTTTCCGTGTGCATAACAAAGTTGGTTACGTTCTAATGTCTGATGCAAACGGTACCACCTTCATGCAACCACGAAGTCAGGTTGATTCATCATTATTGCAGAAGAGGTTTTCTGGGAGTTCTTGAGTTTGCAGCTCTGAGAGAGCCTGGGACAGCTTAGGCTCGGTTTTGTCTTGCTTTTCCGATAAGGCCAAGGTTTTTTACTCTGAGGCCTGATGCTGCCTGGCTTTGGCTCACTGTTTGGCTTTGCAGTTCCACAAATTAATGCAACAATAAACGGCTCTAACTTTTTCACACTGCAGAGAATGGGCAAAATTTGTACATTTGATGATTTAAATAATGGTACACCATCTACATTGAAATTTAGCTGTATCTCATTTTCTGTTGAAAAAAAATTGGGATACTGTGAGCACATTTTCAGAAGTCCTGTCTCCACACCAAAGTTTTGATACTTTGCATTTCACTTTCTATTTCTCTCCTACATTTTTTTTCTTTTTTCTGTTGTTTGTTGTTTAAGGAAATTCTACCATTGCTGTTCATCATTCTTTAGTTTGTAGCAGGTCGCTTTTGTAAATGAGCCCTCGAGGCTCAATGAGATTTACCTGACTAAATAAAGGTTGAATGAATGAAAAAGTAGAGGAACTGGCCACCACATAGATCTGTGACGTCTATTTCACTGGGATTTCCTAACAGGGTTCTGGCATCTTTTGGTAGCCGGTGTCCATGTTTGCGTAGCACCAATAGCAGCTCATCTACTGATGTGCATGTCACCTTATTCTTTACAGCCCATTTAACCAAATCACTTCTCAGATCACTTGGTTCCTCCTCGGACAAAGTTCCAATTTCTACATCACTTTCACTATCACTGTTTGGCAGGAGGCAATCATCTTGATATTCATCTTCTCCTGTATCAGGTTGGTTGTGTATCTGTATGTCTATTGGGCTATCAGCAAAAGAAAGTTCTGGGTTCTCATTTGAGGGACCTGGATTCTCTTCTGAGTCACTAGACTCCACCAATACATAGTTCCCATGTGACGTCACATCTGTGGGTTGTCCTGTTTGACCCTCCCACAGGTAGGCAAAGCAGCAGTTGGAGCGCGTTCTATGGATGTCCATTTTTCACGTTGTTTTTTTTGTTAATTTCTAATTAATTGCAATGGTTACTTCGTGTTGTGTCAGTGGGTGTTCCAGTCGGGTAGACGTTTGGGCAACGCGCAGGTTTCACTTAATCAAAAAAAAAGTAAACGTGAAGGATTTATCTCATCCGAGAAGCTGGACTGCAGCCCCTCCTCTCTGAGTCTGGCTCGGATCTGCTCTGGAAGACGTCGTCCTTTTGGCCGGTAAACAAAATATTCTACATAAATCATTTTGTGAAACTATGTCAGAACAATGTTAGAGTACAACTGTCTGTGTGTTAGAGCTGGTTTTTTTTTATTATTATTTAGCGACACCGTCTTGCATGCTGTGGCTAGCTTAGCATCTCGCTAACGGACAATGGCCTCCTCACGGTGGACCGGCGGGGGAGACCGTCCCAGTGGGAGAAGGAGGACGGGAGCCAAGTCGTGCGGGCGACGCGTCGGTCCCATCGTGCCCCTGCGGCCGCGACGGATCCACGCCGTGCGACCTGAGCTGGAGGGACCCTCTGCTCCAGTGCTAACAACATGCTAACTTCCAACACGGTAACACTCAAGTGCTGGTTCTGGTCCGTGTTCAACCTGGACTGTTTGTGCTGGCTGTGTGTTATTTTAGTTAAACCTTTTTTTAGCTGGTTAGATCTGATTGAGACAGTTTACACATCTTTTTTGGATTTAAAGCTGTGAATCTCTGCGCTGTGAAGCCGGTGTGCTGTGAAGCCGGTGTGCGCTCTTTGTAGTAATTAAATAATTAATGATATCGGAGTAACTACTTTGTGACAAGTTGTCTGATTCGTCTGCCATGATTTCTTTCTCAAACTCATTTAACTCGACCACTGCCAGTTTGCTCTTGTTCCTTGGTGAAGCTGTGGTAGCTCGTGTTTTTGTCCGTATAATTTGCTCTGGCTGTTCGCCATCTTTGCCTTCTCTGCCTTTAGATGTGGTGCGGAAACCGGTTGGGGGCGTGTCTGGGAACTATGTATGCACGTAAATGTGCATTTAGTCGTCTCCATTTTTTGTGATACATCTGGGAGTGAAATAAAAACCAACAATATTTCTAAGCCTAAATGTTTTATAAATAGAAACATTAAATTTTAAAATAAGAAGTGAAAACAGTCAATCATTTTTAAACATATTTCAAATTAACCTGTCTAATTTTTTCAAAAATGTAAAAAATTACTTTTTTACAGGGTTACAGTACTTTCAGATCAAAATGGATGGCTGGGTTAGGTTTGGAGACAACTCACCACTGAAGGCGACTTGGATCGTGTTTTTCCAAATCTGTGGAAAAGAGCAAGGAGAGGAATGTGAAATCTCAACCTTATTTTAAAAGTTTGTGGATGGAAAGTATGTCAATATACCACATTCACCAACAGAGACATTGAACATTCTTGTTTAGACAAATACCCATGAAGCAGGTGTGTTTGGGGCCTCTGCACATTCTCCATCAGCAGTAGATTAATACCCCTCTGCTTAGTTCATGTAACATTAACATTTATCTTTGTGTGACCACAGCCAATGCTGACAGATATAAGAGGGGGAAATGTTTTTTTTTAAGCACATGATTAAAAAAAGTCATTAATGATGGGCAGTACATGTATAGGGGATAATTAAGTTTTATCGTTTAATGTTAAACATATTTCTGAGACATTTTAGGCTTAGTGGCTGAAGAGTTATGACACTGTTTTATACACCGTTTACTGATTTTATATGCTCAGGAAATGTTACTGTTTGATTAAACTATTCTCTCTGGACTTTAGACAAACACGAATTACATGGTTTACTAGTTTAGTTAGCTTAGGAGCCCATTTTTCATATAATCATAACTTAATCAAGTAGTTTCTCTTCATCCAGTGCAGGTAACATAGTTACTGCCGCTGGTCCACAGACAACAATACATTGTGCTCGATAACCAGAACACATCACACATAATATATATATATCTATGATAGACTACATTATTACTTAAAGGCTAATACACTTAGAGTTCACATCTAGAAAACAGTTTTACTGATTTAAGACTCTGCTCGCACATCCATCTACAGAGATAACGCACACCAGAACCCCATATCTTAGTCAGAAGAGAGGCCACTGAATGCATATAAATGTATTTTATGTCTGACACAAGCTTCAGAAGGTGATTTCCATTTGTTTGCTGTGTTTTCCATTAAAGTGGCTGTAGCAGCTTTGTATGTCACAACAACTTTGTTCTCCCTGCTTCTGTGGTGGAGGTTCAGAGAAACCGACAGTTACATAAAACATCATTTAGGTTGGCCACCTTACCAAAAAAGAAGCAAAACCTATTTACTTAATTCTTTTAAATGTGTGTTTTATGTACCCATCCATCCATCCATTATCTTTGAACAGGTTCTTTATTTTCTGATCACGGGGGTCACTGGTGCCCATGTTCAGCAATCACTGTGCGAAATTTGAGGGACATCCTGGACAAGTCTCCAGTCCATCACAGGGACACATAAAGTCAGAGTCAGAGATTATTTAGTCATTCGCACCACGTGTGGTACATGTGATGGAACTATATTATGTACACAGGGTTCCAATTACATCCAACAATAAAATGTAAAAGACGAACAGTAATAACATCTAAGATATGAACTAAGAAAAACGTCAGCTAAAAATACACCAAGCACTAACAGCATAAAAACGTTACTTCGAATAGCAGCACAAACATGAGTCTGTGTGAGCAGATGAGCACAAATGAACACAGCAACATGAAACAGACCAGCAGCAACATGAAACAGATGAGCAGCAATATGAGTCAGATCAGCAGCAACATTTAGAGACAATTTATAATAATAATCATAATTTTATTTAAAAGCGCCTTTCAGGACACCCAAGGAAACTCAGCAAACCAATACAGTGTAATACAGATCAAACATTATCAGTGACAAATTGAAATATAAAATACATAAAGATCATAAAATGCAAAATAATAAAAATACATTTTGTAAAGTTAATGATAAGCTAGTTTAAAGATATGTGTTTTCAGGGCTGTCTTGAACAGAGAAAGGGAGGTGGTGTTTTGAAGGTCTGGCGGTAGAGCGTTTCTAGAGGTGAGGGGCAGAGCAGGTGAAGGCAGCACGGTGGCACAACTGGTAGAGCTGCTGCCTCTCAGCGAGAAGGTTGCCGGTTCAAATCCCGGTCCGGGGCCTTTCTGGGTGGAGTTTGCATGTTCTCCCCGTGCATGCGTGGGTTTCCTCCAGGTCCTCCGGTTTCCTCCCACAGACCAAAAACATGCTTGTTAGGCTGATTGGTGACTCTAAATCAGGGGTGGGCAATTATTTTTTCCATGGGGCCACATGAGAAATAGAAAATATTCTGGGGGGCCGGGCCAAATGACATAATTCAATACTGCATAATATTAATAGTATTTCTTTATTAAAAGCAGTAAATATCATTGTTTAGACAAACTGGTAAAAGTATTAGTTATGATTAATCAACAAAATAAGAGGTTTCTTTACAAAAAAAAGTAATTTACTCAATGAAATTTCCCAGTACAATGGTACACTGAATATTTTACCATTTGTGACTGATTATATTAGTGATCATTTTCAGCCATACTCACCCAAAAGCACATTTTGAGTTTCATGTACTGTTGGAAAGAGGTTCTTATCTTTCTAAAGACATCACAATATTACCTTTAAATATTACGAAACATCGTATAATAGTCGACGAGGGACAGGACAAGCCTCCAGAAACCATCTTGGCTACAGCAAACTGGTTGGTCCAGTTAAGTTGTTTACTTGGTGGGATAACTTCAGTGTGCTTGGGACTGCTCTGACTGACGAAGCCCTCTGGAGTGAGGGTGAAACGTTTCTACTAAAAAGAAACTGTCCAGATGAACTGATTGGGAATGAGCGGATTTGATACCTGGACTATTGAGAATGAACTTTCTTATCGTATAATAGTGATTGTCACTGAACTGTGATTTTGAGTCCCTGTTCACTGGTTGGTGCCTTTACATTTGAAGTCAAACCACCTCATTTGATGTTTCTCAGTTCTTTTTTCTTGTTCGGTGAGAGAAATCTGGTCTCTGTTGGACTTTAACGAGAGCATTAAAGTCAGGTTGAATGTCTGAGGTGGAGATGAGAAGCAAAGCTGGCAGATGATCATCAGTGAAAGATGATCTACACCTGGATTTGGTAAACTTCATCACTGTTTGATCACATGTTATTAGAGCCAAAAAGAACCAACATCTTCTGAGCATGTCTCCTCGTGTTTGGAAAGTTCTCCTCCTTGAGAGAAGAGTAGAAACCCAGTATTGATTTGGAGTTGAACTGCTCTGCCAGTCCCACATCAGACTGCAGGCCATGAGTTCCAGCTGAACATCACTGGGTGCATCATCATTACCGCAGATGGAAGGAGAGTAAATCATCTGCATTTTATCCTCAATTGTTCTGAGATCTTCAAATCATCTTGAACACTCACCATGCAGTGCATCAAACACGGAGTACCACCTGCAGAGGTGATCAGCTGATGGTGTGAATTCTTTCAGGGTTTGCAGTGATAGTCTCATGAAAGCCTTCAGCAGGCTGTGCAGTTCATGAACAGAGAGGCCCTTGCCTTGCAGTTCGGTGTTCAGTCATTGGTGCAGTCACATCAACAGCAAATGAAAAACCTGCCATCTAGTCTTCTTCTGAGAGCTCTGGGATGTCTTGGTTCTTCTTCTCACAGAACTCTTGGACCTCTGCTTCCAGGTCCCAAACTGACTCACTTTGCCGAGGCTGAGCCATGTGGCAGCTGACGACACTGCTCAGCCTCATGCTCCTCTAAAGGTGCACCAACCTGCCTGTGATCCAGCGCTCGTGCCCTCATGAACTTTACAACAGTAACATGGGTCATTCTTAGTCCGTTATTCCACAGACAAACACGAGTAACTGGGCTGAGTCTCAGACATCACGACTCTCGTTCAAAACCAAGGAGAAAAAGTCCAAACCTGCCACTTCTTCTAATATTGTTCCTATACATTTTTATTAGACTTTACTGCTGTTAATATCAGAATTGTTACTACTGTATTGATGTGTGATACTGTTCTGTACATTTTTTGAGCCTCTTTATGTTGTGTGTGTGTGTGAAGCACCTTGATAGCAGTTTATCTGTTCTAACTGTGCTATATAAATAAATTTGACTTGACTTGACTTGACTTCACGTTGCAGCTGAAGCTCCAGATTCTCCACAATGTCCTCAGTCCTTCTCATCATGCTTCTCCTGGACAACAGGACTTGCTCAAATGCTTTTTTTTCCCAGGTCACATTAGCGCTGCAGAGTCCACCAAGCACTCTGACAGCCCCCCCCCTGAGAATGGCTCACTGTTTTTAGCCATTTTGCGGGATATGACAAAGTTAAGTCTCGGTTGTTGCACCCCTGGATGTGTGAAGCACGGTCAAACAGCCCTGCTGCATTTGTAGCTTAGCAAAGCTTCAGATGTCTGCACCCTTTCAGCATCAGTCAAGTTTTTGTATTTCTCTGTGTGTTTTCTCTCATAAATGTGACTCAAACTGTATATTGCATCATTTTGTACGTGAATTTTAAAAAACCATCAAAATTAAAGCAATGCAGTCCACAAATGAGGTAAAATTAGAAACTATGTTTTTGTTGTAACTCCCCTTACGGGGGCCGGTCAGAGTCAACCAAAGGGCCGCATGTGGCCCTGGGGCCGTACAATGCCCAGGTCTGCTCTAAATTGACCCTAGGTGTGAGTGTGAGAGTGGATGGTTGTTTGGTGTGAGTGAGACAGGTCCCTCTTGTAAATGAGTCCCCGTGACTCAAGGTCTGGCGGTAGAGCGTTCCAGAGGTGAGGGGCAGAGCAGGTGAAGGCCCTGCTCCCCATGGTGGAGAGGCGGGCAGAGGGTACATGGAGATGTAGCGAAGAGGAGGATCTGAGAGAGCGTGATGGGATGGAGATTTGTAGGAGGTCAGATAGATAAGGAGGGGCAAGGTTGTGGATAGATTTGAACGTGAGAAGTAGAATTTTGAAGATGATGCGTGATTTAACTGGGAGCCAGTGGAGCTGCTGCAGGACAGGAGTGATGTGGTTATAGTAGGAGGTTTGAGTGATGACACGGGCAGCTGAGTTCTGGACCATCTGTAACTTGTGGAGAGATTTGTTGGGGAGGCCGTAGAGAAGGGAGTTGCAGTAATCGATACGGGAAGTCACAAGACTGTGCACCAGGATGGCTGTGGAGCGGGGTGTGAGAGAAGGACAGAGACGGTTAATATTACAGAGGTGGAAATAGGCAGACCGAGTAATATTGTTGAAGTGTGAAGTGAAGGAGAGAGTGGTGTGGATGACACCAAGGCTCTTGACCTGAGGGGAGGGGGATAGCAGAGAGTTGTTAAGGGGGACGAGAAGATGTTCTTATTTTGAAATAGAGTTTTTGGTACCGACGAGAATGATTTCTGTTTTGTTACTGTTTAGTTGAAGGAAATTGTTAGAAAACCAGTGATTTAGCTCATTGAGACAGTCGGTGAGGATGGAGGGTGGGTGGGTGGAGTTAGGTTTTGATGACAAGTAGAGCTGTGTGTCATCAGCATAACAGTGGAAATGGACGCCGTATTTGCGGAAGATGTGACCTAGAGGAAGGAGGTAAATGATGAAGAGGAGGGGTCCGAGGACAGAGCCTTGGGGGACACCCGTGGAGACAGGGGAAGACTGGGAGCGGAAGGATTTAAGCTGAATGAATTGAGTGCGGTCAGAGAGATAGGAGTTGAACCAGTCTAACGGGGTACCTGAGATGCCAATGGAGGTTAGTCTGTTGAGGAGGATAGAATGACAGATGGTGAGGTGAGGACGTGGGGAATGAGCTGCTGCTGAAAAACTCTATACTTGTGCGTGAGTATTATGATAAAGCTTTGGTAAGTCCATATTTATTTAAATAAACTATATAACTAAATGTAAGATCATTTAAAAAGGTATTAAAAATTTGATAACCGATCTTTTCTCCCCCCATTATTTCCACAAACTGGACGTGGAAACGTCGGAGAGCCTTGAGTTGTTTATCGACGATTATTTTGAAAGGTTTGTCATGAGCGACCCTAATGTAACATCCGGTGCGGGTAGCGGTTCGGCTAACACGAGCGGTAGCGGTGGCGAGTCGAAGCCGAATGCTAAACGGTACCGAGAGGGAAGCTCAGATAGCGTTTCGGAACCTTCGGTGGATAATTCAGGCTTCGTGACGATTCTGGAGTCAATTGATAAAAAGCTGTCTAGCTTGGACGCCCGGCTAGCGTTAGTAGAGGAACTACAGAAGGAAGTAATGGGGTTAAAACAATCACTGGAGTTCACCCAGGAACAGGTAGCATCTCTAGCTAATGAAAACATTGAGCTAAAGGTAACAGTTGGACAGCTTAAAGATCAGATGTTGCAACTTTCCGGGGATAATAAAAAATTTAAAGAGTCAGTATTAGATATCCAAGCCAGAAGTATGCGGGATAATGTTATTTTCTCTGGGATTCCGGAGGGGGCGGAGGAAAATCCGGAGGCCTTGGTTCGGGACTTCTTTCAAAAACAGCTAAAGTTGCCGAGTGAAACCATTAAAGCAATTACTTTTCATCGAGTTCACCGCCTCGGTGCTAAACGGCCTGGGAACACTAGACCGCGCCCGATAATAGCTAAATTCGAACATTATAAACAAAAGGAACAGGTTAAAAGCCGAGGTAGGGAACTACGTGGGACACATTTTAGTATGAACGATCAATATCCTGCAGAAATCCTGAGCAGAAGGAAAGTACTATTCCCGATAAGAAAGAAAAATATAAGCGAAGGAATAAGAGCTAACATCTCCGTGGATAAACTCTATATAAACGGTCAGCTGTTTAGAGATCCAGAAACTACTCCTTGGCTTTATTAGCCATATGATCAAGGTAAGAACTATATCGGTTGCTAATATTGATTAATATTATTAAATATAGTATTTGTTAATATTACTTACCAGATATATTTAATTTTTTTTCAGCACAGCTCGGTGGTGGGACACACTCAGATAGTGGTGATACACAAGGTGGGATGACACTTGATGTGGTAAGAGGGTGTTTTTGTTTTTTCTTATCTGAATTATGTTTCCATGTATATCATTTCTCTTTGTTTTCTTGTCTATATTTTTCTAACTCAACAATTATCAGCGCACAAGCACAAGGGTTCACACACGTCTTTGTATATCCATACAATTACTTTATGAATGAAAACTTCCCTGATTCATTTTCAAAAGAAACAGCAATTACTTTATTTAAAAATCATATATAGTTATTCATTAAGGGATATGTTTTTGTCTGGATATATTACTATCTTATATATTTCAGATAATGGGTGTGGTTTAGCTATATTATCATTAGCACAGGTATGGGTACCTTAGGGTTTGTCACATGGAACATTAATGGAGCCGGTAGCCAACGTAAAAAATATAGAATTTTTAACCAGATTAAAAGATTAAAGGCAGATGTTGTATTACTCCAAGAAATTCATAAATTGGCCTCAACTGTGGAGGAGCTTAAATCTTCAGAGTTTCCTAATGTATTCTCAGCATGTTATAATTCAAGACAAAGAGGGGTGGCAATTTTAATACATAAAAATGTTAACTTCACAGTATTAGATCAGGTTATAGACCCGCACGGTAGATATATAATATTAAAGTTATCAATATTTAGACAAAATTATTGTATTGTTAGCATATATGGACCGAATGTAGACGACGCAGCTTTTTTTCATGATTTTTTTTCCACCCTATCAAATCACATGGATTCCTCACTGGTGATGGGAGGTGATCTCAACTTTGGTTTAGATGACAAATTAGACAGACTGAATGCAGCGGGAACTCAACGCAGTTGGCAATCTATAAATATAGTTAAACAGTATATGAATGATTATGGGCTCTGCGATGCATGGCGTTGTTTTCACCCTGATAGCAAAGAATATTCTTTCTTTTCACATGTGCATCACTCATATTCTCGTCTAGATTATTTCATAGTAAGCAATTCATTGATGACAAACATTTCAGACACTAAGATACACCCTATTGCTGTCAGCGATCATGCACCAGTTACTGTAAATTTAGATTTAAAAAAAACAACAACAAAAAATATAAATTGGAGATTAAATACATCACTGCTACAAGAAGAAGAATTTTTGCAATATTTTAAAAAAGAATGGGCATCGTATCTAGAGTTTAATGACTTGCCAGGAACTTCAGCATGTACACTTTGGGAGGCTGGGAAAACAGTCATGAGAGGTAAAATAATATCCTATTCATCAAATAAAAAGAAAAAAGAAAATAAACGTATTGATGAATTAGAGAAATCCATTAAATTGTTAGAAGGTCTACAAGGTGAGGAAACACAGCAAAAGCTACGCAGATTAAAATTAGAACTAAATGAATATATTGATAAGAAAAATAAATTCTTGATACAAAGACTTAGATTAGATCATTTTGAATACGGTAATAAATCAGGGAACTTTTTAGCTAATCAACTCAAATTAAACAAAGAAAAAACATCTATATATGGTATTAAAGATGAAAATGGAAATATATTTTATGATGAGGGAAAAATAAACGATGTTTTTAAAGATTTCTATAAAACTCTATACACTCCACAAATAAATCCATCTAATGAGGATATTAATGAATTCTTGGAGAAAGTAACACTTCCAAAACTAGATATTAGTCAGTCATCAAAACTAGACTCACCATTAACATCAGATGAGCTCCATGAAGCAATTAAAAGCATGCCTAATAAGAAATCTCCAGGTCCTGATGGCTATCCAGTGGAATTCTATAAAGAATTCTGGGATATACTGGAACCGATATTCTATAGAGTGCTACTTGAGTCAGAAGGAAATGGCAGGCTACCAACACATATGAATTCAGCTAACATTAGTCTCTTATTAAAATCAGGCAAAGACCCAGTATTACCTACCAGTTATCGTCCAATTTCTCTTATTAATGTAGATGTTAAAATAATTTGTAAAGTCTTATCAAAAAGACTAGAGAAGATAACTCCTGTTATTATACATCCAGACCAAACCGGATTCATAAAGGGAAGACACTCGAACACAAACACTCGCAGATTATATAATGTAATAGAGTATTCGTATTTTAAAAATATTGAAACAGCTATTTTTTCTTTAGATGCTGAAAAAGCATTCGATAGAGTAAATTGGAATTTTTTATTTGCTACCTTAAATAAATTTGGTTTTGGGAATTACTTCATTAACTGGTTAAAAATATTATATAGTTCACCAACAGCGTGCGTCAGGACAAATAATCAATTATCTTCAAGCTTCTGTTTACAGAGGGGCACCAGGCAAGGTTGCCCACTTTCACCAGCATTATTTGCTATTTTTATTGAACCTTTAGCAGCAGCAATAAGGCAAAGTGCTGATATTAAAGGAATAAAGGGTAGAAACATAGAACATAAAATTAGTCTTTATGCTGATGATGTTTTGCTTTTTCTTGAGAACTCAGGAAACTCAATATCTAATGTTATCAAGTTAATAAACTCATTCTCAAAAGTTTCTGATTACTCTATAAACTGGACAAAATCTACAGTTCTTCCAATAAATTGCGTGTTTAATAATTCTCTTAATGAAAGACTGCAATCAGGTAACATTAAATATTTAGGTGTTAATATCTCTCCTAAATTAGAGGATTTAATAAAATTAAATCATATCCCATTATTAAAGAAAATTGAAGACGATCTTACTAGATGGAGATCTCTACCCATATCACTTATGGGAAGAGTTGCCTCAGTAAAAATGATGGTGCTGCCGAGAATAAATTATTTATTCTCAATGATTCCAAATAAACCTTCAACTGAATGGTTTAAGTCCCTGGACTCTTCTATATCTAAATTCCTTTGGAAAAATAAAACTCCACGTATTAGTTTAAAAACATTACAGAAATCTAAAGATACCGGAGGATTAGAACTTCCAAACTTTTATTACTACTATTTAGCCAACAGGTTACAATATATATCAAAGTGGTTAAAACCGAATGCACTAGATGAAACTTGGATAGATATAGAACAAACTTTATGTAATAATATTAGGATTTCAGATCTACCATTTATCAGTACAGATTTAAAAAGACATGTCTGCTTTAAGAGCATCAATATTGGCTCATCTCTGACAGCATGGTGGGAGTATCTGAAAATGACAAAGTCTTCACTACTCCCATGCAGACATACACCTCTCTGGAACAATCCTGACATTCAACAAGAAAATAATATGTTAAATTTCTCAGGTTGGAGAATGAAAGGTATTGAATGTCTGGAACACATATTTGAGGGTATAGACTTTATTCCATTTAATAAATTAATAATACAATATGGCATTGATAATAAATATTTCCTACAATACCAACAAATTAAGTCAATTGTAAAAAAGAAATTTAAGCTTAATAAAACAGTGTTGGAAACACCAACATGTGTGTTAGAGTTTATTAATTTTCAACCACCCAAATTATTATCTAAAATATACAAAAAATTGTCTAGAATCGATGACTCGATAGCACTACCTGTTGAAAAATGGGAGTCAGATTTATCAATCAACTTTGAACAAAAAATTTGGTCTCAAGTATGTTCAAATACTTTTAAATTGACTAGAATCTCCAATTTACAATTAATACAATATAAGGTTCTCTATAGAGTACATTATACAGGTCAGCGAATGTTTAAGATGGGCTTTATACCATCTAACAAGTGCTCACAGTGCATAAGTAATACACCTGATGATTATATTCACGCGCTCTGGTTCTGTCCACCCGTTCAGAGGTTCTGGGTACAGGTATGTGAAGACTTGTCTAAATGTTTGAAATTTAATATCCCACTCTCTCCATCTGTTTGCTTATTGGGTATCTTTGAAGATGTTATACTAGAAAAAAATACATCCTATATGCTTTTCACTGCCTTATGCATCGCAAAGAAAACCATACTCGTAAATTGGAAAAATAAAAATAATCTTAGCATTAATCAGTATAAAAATCTTCTGTTAGATCATATTAGTCTTGAAACAGCATCTGCCGACACATTGGATCAATCTATTTGGCACTCTTTGATCGGTTCCGTTACGTAGTGAGGGTGGGGGGTCTGGGATGTGGCCTTGTGGGGCATTGGGGCTGGAGGGGGGGGAGGTTGGGGTTTGGGGCACCGGGGGGTTGGGGCTGCTTGGGCGGGGAGGACCCTGTCTTCGACCTGGGGAGGACCGGGGGGGTTCTGGGGGATATCTGCTAGGGGCGGCATGCGGGCCCTCGGGTGGTCGGTGGCGGCAGTCATGGGTCGCCGGTCGGTGACCCGGCTGTGCTGGGGTGGTTTCGGGGCGGGTGCCGGGGGCTTGGGACTCTGGGGACGTGTCGTCCCCGGGCTTGGGCCTGGTGGGGATCGGGGATCGTGGGCTCTGGTGGGCGGGTCGCCGGGCATGGGCTGACTGGCGCTCTGGTGCCCGGCTCTGGCCGGGGGCCCTCGGCTCGCTGGTGGGTTGGGGGTTCATATGCTGGGGGGTGGGTGTCTGGGGGCGTGACTGGTGGCCAATGGGAGGGGGCGGGCAAACCCAGCCTGGGTGTCTAATGTGTTATGTGTTCTGAAAGTTGTTAATATGAAGGGTGGGTGTAGTATTTCTTCTGGGGTGGGGATTGAGTGGATGTCCTTGATGATGGTCTTGGACTATGCTTGGCCGGTGTGCGGGCCCTGGTTGGGGCCTGTTCTTGGTGCTTCCTGGCTCTGTCGGCGGTTGGGCGGGCGCTCTTGGCCGTGTCGTCCATGTGGGATTTTGTGTCCTCTTGGACGGCGGGCTGACTGCGGTTCGCAGGGGTCACGGCGGCCCTGGTGGGTGTGGGCTGTTGGTTCTGCTGTTGGCGGCCCTCGGGGCCGTGTCCTCTCTGGTCTTGGCTCAATGGCCTGGCGGTCGGAGAGGTGTTTCTTTTTCCTCGCTCCTTGGGTGGACCTTGGCGAGCTGGGGGGGTACGCAGGGTCAGCGGGGGAGCTGACTCGCTGTGGGAGCACTGTTCCTGCAGATATTTTTCTCCCCATCCCTCAACACGCACCTCCGCCCTCTTCATCTTAAATTAATACATGTAGGGAATTTGAGTCTCGGGTGTGCTGCAATGGTTCTACATCTCTGTTGTTCAGAACACCTGGGACTCAATTTTATATACACTTTAGACATTCATTCATAAACTTCTTCATAAAAGTCACATATAGGGAATGGATTGAGCACTATGGCTATGGGTGGCGGGATGACACCAATCTCACCCCCATGCCTATGCTCACTCAACATTATGCATTTAGACAATTAGGGCTTGGGTTAGAGTTGGAGTGGAGGGGAAACTGGTACAATGCCAGCCTTTGCTCCTTCTCTTTCCTTTTTAAGTACACTTTAGAACAACACTCACCAACAGTACATTTGGGGACGGGGGTGTGTGTGTCGGGGTCTTGATTTGTTAATTTCAATTTTATTTATTTATGTATTTATTTATATATATATATATATTATTTATTTATTTTTCTCTTACCCCCCTGGTTGCCTGGCGGACATTCTGGGGGTGGGCCGTCAGGGGTTGTGCTGGGGTGTGGGGGGGTTCGGGGCCTGCGGGTTTGCCGTGGGCGGGACTGGCAGTGCGCTCCCCCTGGGGCTGCTTGGGCTCGAGTGTCCTGCCCTGTCCTGTCGGGGCGGGGTGGGCCGGATCTTGGATGTCTGCTACTCTCCACCCCAGAATGAATGGGCCTACCTCCTGGGTTTGGATGTGGGCTGCCCCATGTAGGGAGCAGGCACATGTCTTGGACCTGGGGGGTATAGAGTGTGCTTCGGGATTATGATTGGAGCGTGTCGTTATTGTTTGTCTTTCTATGACTGAGGGTGAGGATGAGGGTGGGTCTGAATGAGTGTGTCTGTGTATGAATGTTTAAGTGTCAGGCTGGGACTTGGACTGCCCCCTCTCTGATACTTCTGAGGCTACCTAGTGTCGCGCTCCTGCCACGTGGCCCCCTGGTGGGTGTTCCTCTGCCTGCGGGCGTGCTTGGGACCCTCACTATCTGGGGCTGGGCGCTTGGGCGTTGGTCGGCTCGGCCTGGTGGCTGCCTGGTGGGGCTCGGGTCCTCTGGTCCTGTCGGGTCTGGGCCTGAGGGGTGGGCGTCCCCGGTGCCCGAGCATCGGTGACCGGCCCTGGGGCTACGTCGGTGCAGCGGGCTCTGGCGGGGGCCTGTGTATTTGTCGCTGTTGACCCCGGGGGGTCATTGTGTGTGGTCCCTGGTGGGGTTCGTCCGGTTCTTCCCCTTGGTCGGATCTGGGGAGTGGACGAGTGGCTCGTCCTGTTCGGGTGGTCCTGGGGACTCTGGGCTCGGGGTCCTTCCTGGGGTCTTGGGCTTTGATCGCCCTTTCGTCTGTCTCGGGCTTTGGGGGGACAGATCTCTGATGCTTCACAATCGCTACTAAATGTTCTATTGGAGGAACCTTATTCACTTATGCATGCTCACAACCACACACAAATGGATGCAGGGATGTATATGTAGATATATGTAGATGGGTATATAAATGAATATAAATATATATGTATGTATACTGTATATATATTTGTAGGTATGGGTATGTTTATATATAGAAATCTAATGCAAGGTCATGAATATTATCAGTCTTTATGCTTGTATGTTTCGTTGCTGTGTTCTGTCATGTGCTTTGCAGGATTGTGGACGGAGGTTTGGTGTGTTTGCCTTGTGCTCTTTTTGTGGATAATTGTTGTTTTGTTGTTTCACTTTCTCTTTTCTTTCTTTCTCTCTATTAAATAAATAAATAAATAAATAAATAAATAATAATAACAAAAAAATAAAAAAAAATAAAAAAAATAAATAAAAAAAAATAAAAATAAATACATTTTGGAGTGAGAGGATGGCTATAAGGTGTGAAGGGAGGCCATCTATAAATGGGAAAAAAAAAAGTTACATACAGCTCCTTTAATGATAAGCTAATCTAAAGAGATGTGTTTTCAGGGCTGTCTTGAACAGAGAAAGGGAGGTGGTGTTTCGAAGGTCTGGCGGTAGAGCGTTCCAGAGGTGAGGGGCAGAGCAGGTGAAGGCCCTGCTCCCCATGGTGGAGAGGCGGGCAGAGGGTACATGGAGATGTAGCGAAGAGGAGGATCTGAGAGAGCGTGATGGGATGGAGATTTGTAGGAGGTCAGATAGATAAGGAGGGGCAAGGTTGTGGATAGATTTGAACGTGAGAAGTAGAATTTTGAAGATGATGCGTGATTTAACCGGGAGCCAGTGGAGCTGCTGCAGGACAGGAGTGATGTGGTTATAGTAGGAGGTTTGAGTGATGACACGGGCAGCTGAGTTCTGGACCATCTGTAACTTGTGGAGAGATTTGTTGGGGAGGCCATAGAGAAGGGAGTTGCAGTAATCGATACGGGAAGTCACAAGACTGTGCACCAGGATGGCTGTGGAGCGGGGTGTGAGAGAAGGACGGAGACGGTTAATATTACGGAGGTGGAAATAGGCAGACCGAGTAATATTGTTGATGTGTGAAGTGAAGGAGAGAGTGGTGTGGATGACACCGAGGCTCTTGACCTGAGGGGAGGGGGATAGCAGAGAGTTGTTAAGGGGGACGAGAAGATGTTCTGATTTTGAAATAGAGTTTTTGGTACAGACGAGAATGATTTCTGTTTTGTTACTGTTTAGTTGAAGGAAATTGTTAGAAAACCAGTGATTTAGCTCATTGAGACAGTCGGTGAGGATGGAGGGTGGGTGGAGTTAGGTTTTGATGACAAGTAGAGCTGTGTGTCATCAGCATAACAGTGGAAATGGACGCCGTATTTGCGGAAGATGTGACCTAGAGGAAGGAGGTAAATGATGAAGAGGAGGGGTCCGAGGACAGAGCCTTGGGGGACACCCGTGGAGACAGGGGAAGACTGGGAACGGAAGGATTTAAGCTGAATGAATTGAGTGCGGTCAGAGAGATAGGAGTTGAACCAGTCTAACGGGGTACCTGAGATGCCAATGGAGGTTAGTCTGTTGAGGAGGATAGAATGACAGATGGTGTCGAAGGCAGAACTTAGATCAAGAAGAATGAGGATGGACAGAAGACCAGAGTCAGCAGCAAGAAGAAGGTCGTTAGTAATTTTTACTAGAGCTGTTTCGGTGCTATGGTGGGGGCGAAATCCAGATTGAAACTCTTCATAAATGTTGTTGTTGGACAGGTGAGAGTGAAGTTGACTAGCAACAGTTTTTTCAAGGATCTTGGAGATGAAGGGCAGATTGGAGATCGGACGAAGATTACTGAAGTTGGTGAAGTCAAGACCTGGTTTCTTGATGATGGGGGTGATGGCAGCAGATTTGAAGGCTGTGGGAACAATGCCAGAGGTTAGGGAGGAGTGGATGATATTAGTGATGATAGGGAGCAGAGACGGGAGACAGGATTTAACAAGAACTGTGGGAAATGGGTCAAGTTGACAGGATGAGGACTTGGACTTGCTGATAATGTCAGTAATGTCATCAGCAGAGGAGAGGGAGAAGACTAAATAAACTAAAACATGCAAGACTAGGAATAACAACTAAACTGGAGCAAGGCAAAGAATTAAACTAAACATTTAAAGACCGTGTAAAGTGAATTTCAACATTTTCTTAAATAAACATTATAAATGTGATAATTGTAATCTTGTAAATGAGTAAAAAGTCTCAAAATTGTAGCTCAATTAATTTTGGAGTTATAGAGCAAACTGTGTATAAACATATTTCTGGTTCAGGATTTTTTAGGCGTGTTTTAAACGTGACCGCGTTTCGTCACGCGGTCCTCATTAGTAGAGCCCCCACCCCCTGCAGCTCCGGCCGTATAAATTCGCCTCGGTGGAGCCGTTCACTCGCGAATCGCAGACAGCATCAGATAGCAATAGCATAGATATTTTGTTCATTGTTAGCTAGCTAATCAATTATGCCTCGTTCGTGCATCTTCCCTGGATGTCGCAATGGTCAGGGCACCCGTACAAATCATAACATGTTTTTATACTGCGTCGTTTTATGCTGAGTATCTGTAATGCCTGGTTGGGACAATGGTTAGAGCGCTTGCCTTCCGTCCCAAAGCCCACGGGTTCAAATCCCGCATGGTGCAACTCTTTTTTTTTTTTTTTTAATTCATTCCAGATTAAAAACACACAAGAAAACTATTTACAAAAACAGCGTAACTCTTGGAAAAAGTAGCTGCTGTTACAGACAGAACTCGGATAAAAACAGAGCAGGTTAACCCCAAAAATACACTACACGCGGTCCGTGTCCGCTCCGCTCCGCAGGTCGCAGCTGAGCGAGTCCAAAGTCCACTGCCTCCGCTCAGCTCAGGTCCGCATGGATGCGCCGCTCCAAGACGCATGCGCGGGAATTGCGAGATTGCGCGATAAATCAAGTGATAAATAATGAAGTCAGAACAAAACAATTCATTCGGTGGAAGAAGGAGAACAACAGTAAAGGCTGCCTTGATCTTCTCTCGTAAATAAGCGACAGGACATGGTTTGAGCAACAGGAAGTGATGTTTACATTTCAGAATAAAATACTTTTTATTTATTTATTTCTTGTATTGCGTTATTAGGTGTAGTCATAGTCTTAAATATAATAGTTTAGTCATAGAATAGTCATAAATGATAGTTTGACAGCATTTTTGTACAAATAAATCCGTATAGAGCTAGGATTAGTCCGCCCGTGGTGATTTTATTCTGTAAATACGGAAGTTGTGCTCGTTCCTTTTCCTGTTGGTGCGACGTAATCTTCAAAAGTTGACTCCGGCACAGCTCCGGTGTCCGGCAGAAATAGAAAAATTTCTAATTTTGACGGACTGCCGTCCGCTCTCCGCAGCTCGCCGCCGCCGTGCGGAGCCAGTGTACTTTATCTCATTGATTATAAAGGGTGCGTATTTGCTGCGGAGGTCGGACCGGAGCGGGGCGGAGCTGGAACGCGTGTAGTGTATTTTTGGCGTTACTGGCTCTGCTGTCTGCCTCAGTGCCTCTCCACTGTGGGACACGAGCAGGACCAGCGCAGCTGCCTGAAACCACGCCCACGCACTGACACGCCCCTAGCGTTCCAGACCAAGAGAAAATAAGGTTTTTTCATGATTTTTGAGACTTAATTTTATAAGGTAAACAATGTTTTTAATCAGTCAGATTTAAATGGGTGATTAATAACACATATTTATGCCATGTGACAAACTAAAAACACACATTTAATTTCACTTTACACGGTCTTTAAAGACTTGGAGCAGGGCTGAATTAAATACAAGCTGAGACTAATAAATACAGACCAGGGCCAGTGAACTAACTAAAACATGTAACATGAATAATAACCAAACTGGAGCAGGACAGATACTAAACTAAACATGTCAGACTTGGAGCAGAGCTGGATTAAACACAAGCTGAGACACAAGCAGGGAACACTGAGACACCAGACAACAACATAACAGTTCATCCATCAATCCATTATCTTTACCCACTTCTTCCTTTTCAGGTTGCGGGGGGTCACTGGTGCCCATGTCCAGCCATCACAGTGTGAGAGGCAGTGGACAACCTGGACAGGTCTCCAGTCCATCACAGGGACACATAGAGACAAATGAGACAAACAACCATTCACTCTCTCACTCACACCTCAGGACAATTTAGAGTTGCCAATCAGTCTAACATGTATGTTTTTAGGTCTGTGGGAGGAAACTAGAGTACCTGGAGAAAACCCATGCATGCACAGAGAGAACATGCAAACTCTACCCAGAAAGGTCCACGGCCAAGATTTGTACCGGAGACCTGCTCGCTGTGAGGCAGCAACTCTACCAACTACACGACCGTGCCCTATTGTGGTTTAGTCAAACACTTGAAAAAAAAAACTTTTTATAAAACCATTAATTTAGCATAACAATTACAACTTTGATATTTTAGCAGAAATACAGTAATATGATATTTAGATCTAAAGTGCCCCAGTCTAAACCAGAAGTCCTACAGCTAGCTGCTGCTCCTTTCTGAGTTTGCAAATACCATAAAAATCTATAGAACTAACTGTGCAATGCAAAGCTACGACAGAGTATAAGGGCAAGAAAAAAAATTACATTACGAGAATAAAGTCGTACAGCAATAAAGCTATTACACACACACATATATATACAGTACATATGTGTGTGTGTGTGTGTGTGTGTGTGCCAACAGGAGAAAGTAACACACTTGGGGGAATAAAAACAACAGGATAAGAGACACGCACAAAGAAAAATGCTGTTGTGTTGCTCAGAATAAGAAGAAAATAAAAAATTACAAAATGAAGCAAAAACCAAACACCTCGGGTCAAATATGATCTCCGCAGGTACGTAGTGGAAGGTTGACTTTCTGATGTGCTTTGTGCACATCAGAATTATATATATATTCATGGTAAAACATAAGGGTGACGCAGTTGGGTGAGTTGCTGCCTCTCAGCAAGCAGGTCGCAGATTCTGTCACGATCCATTGGGTTTGAACCCAAAATGCAGGCAAGATGATTGAAGCAGGAGATGCATTTTAAAAATAAAACATATTTATTTTGAAACAACACTAAACAAAAGCTGGCGTGGCAGCAAAAACTAACAAACTAACATGAAGGCAAACAGGATGAGTACAGAAGGACCGTGTTGTCTGATAACAGAGAACAGAGCTGAAACCAAAAGCAATGACTGGACAGGTTGGAGGTAGATGGCAGGAGTTTAAATGCTGAGCAGAACAGGTGGAAGAAATGAAGACTGATTGCTAAGCTGAGGCAGAAGGGGTGTGGTGAACAGTTGACTGACAGGAGAGATTGTGAGCAATGACAGATGGGTGAAAAGCAAAAACACAGCAGGAAAAACAAACAATGGCATGAGGAGCAGAAGAAGTGAGTAGAATCAGGGATGAAGAGGGAGTGAAAAGAAATGACAGAGACTAAGGGCCAGTTTACACGGCGCGTATTTTGAGTGTAACCGCTACTTTCTCTTTGCGACTTTGCTTATCGCCTACACGACGCTGCTGGCCCCCCTCGATGACACCGATACTTTTCTGACCCTGCTCTCAAGGTGGAAGTTTTTCGCTGACCCCCCGTTGATAATGTAAACATCTCCCGTGGAGCTTTTGTTTGAACACATGCACGCAGCACGCACGCGCAGACAGCCGGCATTTTAACAATGGCGGTGGACTGGACAGTGGACACACGCACCACTTTCTGAACTATAGCTGATGGAATATATTTTGATTCTCATATTTAATTATTCTACACCTTACCTGCATCTGTGTTGGAAGAGAGCCAGCTGCCTGGATCCAGTTGTCTGTTAACGAGGCAGTCGGACATTTCACGTGTCACGCTGCACTATAACATACTAAATGTGCTATATATTAACAGTTTAACAATAATAAACAGTATTTATGTTAGCGTGGGAGATATTTAAATTTATCTGAGCTAAATGAAGCTATCTGGACTCGTTACGTCATGCCTAACATGCTGCTGAAAATGAAGACACCAGGTTGATTTTTTATTTATTTGTTTATTCAACACCACAAACTCATGTCACAAACACTGAGAATTAAATTGAACACTTTTAAAAACACGTTAACCGAACTTTAATGAACTGGACTCTGTTGTTTTCATCCCACTGGACCCACATCCGAACCGCCGGTCCGCTTCGTGGAACAGCTTCGACCTCGCAGGAAAAAAATAAAAATAAAACCTCAGTTGGTTGTTCTGTGATCGAACTAAACACAAGGAAACATTATTAAGAACATGGTTTACCTTGTAGCGCTGCTGTAAATCAGCTGATTCTCACGGACTAAAGTCAGACATGTTGACTCGGTTCCGGTCCAGTCAGCAACTGGTGCGCAGATGAAGCGGTCCACTTGGTGTCAGATCTGTTGACTCTTATCCAAATTCCAGCTTTAACTTGTTGTTAACTTGTTGACAACAACTTGTAGTAGCTGAACTTTTAGCCAGAGAGGAAAACAGGCTGCCTCGTCTGCTCTGTTTACATCAGGCAGCAGTGGCACGCATGCGCAGTAGTGAAGGTTCCAAAGATCACAGCGCCATCTACAGGCCCAGCATGGTAACTACAGTAAATTCATGAGTACGGGGGGTGGAGGGGGGAGAGAGTCGTATCCACAGAATTCGCCCATGTCAACGCAAAACTTTCAACCTAATTAACATACCCAAAAGTTGCGTTTCCCCCACACAGTGTCCGTGTAAACAGGGCCAAAGGGCCAGTTTACACGGCGCATATTTTGAGTGTAACCGCTACTTTCTCTTTGCGACTTTGCTTATCGCCTACACGACGCTGCTGGCCCCCCTCGATGACACCGATACTTTTCTGACCCTGCTCTCAAGGTGGAACTTTTTCGCAGACCCCCCGTTGATAATGTAAACATCTCCCGTGGAGCTTTTGTTTGAACACATGCACGCAGCACGCACGCGCAGACAGCCGGCATTTTAACAATGGCGGTGGACTGGACAGTGGACACACGCACCACTTTCTGAACTATAGCTGATGGAATATATTTTGATTCTCATATTTAATTATTCTACACCTTACCTGCATCTGTGTTGGAAGAGAGCAGCTGCCTGGATCCAGTTGTCTGTTAACGAGGCAGTCGGACATTTCACGTGTCACGCTGCACTATAACATACTAAATGTGCTATATATTAACAGTTTAACAATAATAAACAGTATTTATGTTAGCGTGGGAGATATTTACATTTATCTGAGCTAAATGAAGCTATCTGGACTCGTTACGTCATGCCTAACATGCTGCATGTTGAAAATGAAGACACCAGGTTGATTTTTAATTTATTTATTTATTCAACACCACAAACTCATGTCACAAACACTGAGAATTAAATTGAACACTTTTAAAAACACGTTAACCGAACTTTAATGAACTGGACTCTGTTGTTCATCCTGGTGGACACTGGACCCAGATCCGAACCGCCGGTCCGCTTCGTGGAACAGCTTCGACCTCGCAGGAAAAAAATAAAAATAAAACCTCAGTTGGTTGTTCTGTGATCGAACTAAACACAAGGAAAGATTATTAAGAACATGGTTTACCTTGTAGCGCTGCTGTAAATCAGCTGATTCTCACGGACTAAAGTCAGACATGTTGACTCGGTTCCGGTCCAGTCAGCAACTGGTGCGCAGATGAAGCGGCCCCACTTGGTGTCAGATCTGTTGACTCTTATCCAAATTCCAGCTTTAACTTGTTGTTAACTTGTTGACAACAACTTGTAGTAGCTGAACTTTTAGCCAGAGAGGAAAACAGGCTGCCTCGTCTGCTCTGTTTACATCAGGCAGCAGTGGCACGCATGCGCAGTAGTGAAGGTTCCAAAGATCACAGCGCCATCTACAGGCCCAGCATGGTAACTACAGTAAATTCATGAGTACGGGGGGTGGAGGGGAGAGAGTCGTATCCACAGAATTCGCCCATGTCAACGCAAAACTTTCAACCTAATTAACATACCCAAAAGTTGCGTTTCCCCCACACAGTGTCCGTGTAAACAGGGCCTAAGTTACAACAAGAAACAAATCACACAAAGAACAGAACAAAAATCAGAAGGGCAGAGGAACAAAGCAAGATGGGAAAAACATGACATTTTGCGAGTGGTGTACAGATGAACTGATTAAGCAGGGAAGGAATGGTGTAGGGAGACAGGAGTAGAGGAAGGGTGACAGGCATTACTGGGATGAATTGTAAAACTACAGGAGCAAACTACTGGGATGAATGGTAAAACTACAGGAGCAAAGGAAGGGTGATAGGCACTACTGGGATTAATGGTTAAACTACAGGACTGTGGACAGAAGGGGCAAGACTGTGGACAGAAGCGGCAAAAATATGACAGAAGGGAGTAAGTGTGATGACAGAAGGGACAAGCTAAAGGGAGGGGGGTCAGCGGGGCCGTTGACCGTGACATAGCCCCCCCCCCTTTAAGGTCCGGCATCCTGACAGACCTTCCAGAAAAAAGAAGGAACCCAAGCTAGAACAGGGCGAGTAGAGGGGGCAAACACAAGGACAGAGGGCAAGGGAAAAATACCTAAACAAAACCCTACAGGACCAGACCTGGGGGCAAGGAGAAACCAAAACACAAATACACATAAACGGCCCTGGGCTACGTGCAAAACAAGGGACAGCCCGGGGGCCGTCCAGAGCAAGGCCAAAGATCAGGCGGACGTCCCAGGGACCGTCCAGAGCGGGACCAGGGTTCGGGCAGACGTCCAAAGCTGGACCAGAGTTCGAAGTAGGGCAGAACTGGGCCAGAGAGGGTGATGCTGGCAGTTGCTGGGCCAGAGAGGGTGGTGCTGGCAGCAGCGGGGCCAGAGAGGGCGGTGCTGGCAGCTGCTGGGCCAGAGAGGGCGGTGCTGGCAGCTGCTGGGCCAGAGAGGGCGGTGCTGGCAGCTGCTGGGCCAGAGAGGGCGGTGCTGGCAGCTGCTGGGCCAGAGAGGGCGGTGCTGGCAGCTGCTGGGCCAGAGAGGGCGGTGCTGGCAGCTGCTGGGCCAGAGAGGGCGGTGCTGGCAGCTGCTGGGCCAGAGAGGGCGGTGCTGGCAGCTGCTGGGCCAGAGAGGGCGGTGCTGGCAGCTGCTGGGCCAGAGAGGGCGGTGCTGGCAGCTGCTGGGCCAGAGAGGGCGGTGCTGGCAGCTGCTGGGCCAGAGAGGGCGGTGCTGGCAGCTGCTGGGCCAGAGAGGGAGGTGCTGGCAGCTGCTGGGCCAGAGAGGGCGGCGCTGGCAGCTGCTAGGCCAGAGAGACAGCGCTGGCAACTGTTGGGCCAGAGAGGGAGGCGCTGGCAGCTGCTGGGCCAGAGAGGGTGGCGCTGGCAGCTGCTGGGCCAGAGAGGGCGGTGATGGCGTTACGTAGTCGGGCGCCGAAGATGAGTCTTCGACGACAGGCACAGAGTCTTCGACGGCAGGAACAGAGTCTTCGATGGCAGGAACAGAGTCTTCGACGGCAGGAACAGAGTCTTCGACGGCAGGAACAGAGTCTTCGACGGCAGGAACAGAGTCTTCGACAGTCAGAATGAAGACATCCCGACAGCAGATGGCATGGGGAGATCCTTCCTGGGACCCCTCAGCACAGGAAACTTGAGAGGGTCCCTCCTGGGACTCCTCGGCACATGAAACTTGAGGGGATCCCTCCTGGGACCCCTCGGGACAGGAAACTTGAGTGGCTCCCACGAGAGACTCTGGTGCAGGTTTAGGGACACCTGCTTCAGGTTCTTTCACAAGAGACCCTGCGGCTTGTGGAACAACTGTGGCAGGCTGGAGGCTCGTGGCTACAGGCTGAAAGTTTGCTTCGGCAGGTGTTAGAGCCCTCAACTTACTCAAAAACCCTTTATATACAGGAAGCTGGGCCAGAGCAGGCTGAGAACACATAAAGCTCTCTGTAACGGAAAGCATAAGGTTAATATTGTCTGGATTTGGATCATCTCTGGCAGAGGTTAATAACCGTAATAAGGTTTTATTTATTAAAACAAAGTCACTGGTCTGGAGCTGGGGTGAGTGGAACCCAATCTCGCCGAACTGAGGAGGAGCAGCCGTCGAGTCGGGCAATGTCGGTGTGGAGGTCTGCGGAGCCCGTGCAACGGCAGCGGGCGACATGGAGGTCTGTGGAGCCTCTGCAGCGGCAGTGGACGACGTGGAGGTCTGTAGAGCCCCTGCGGCGACAGCGGGCAACGTGGAGGTCTGTAGAGCCCCTGTGGTGGCAACGGGCGATGTGGAGGTCTGTGGAGCCCCTGCGATGGCAACGGGCGACGTGGAGGTCTGTGGAGCCCCTGCGGCAGCAGCGGGCGACATGAAGGTCAGTGGAGCCCCTGCGGTGGCAGCGGGCGACATGAAGGTCTGTGGAGCCCCTGCGGCGGCAGCGGGCGACATGAAGGTCTGTGGAGCCCCTGCGGCGGCAGCGGGCGACATGAAGGTCTGTGGAGCCCCTGCGGCGGCAGCAGGCGACATGAAGGTCTGTGGAGCCCCTGCGGCGGCAGCGGGCGACATGAAGGTCTGTGGAGCCCCTGCGGCGGAAGCGGGCGACATGAAGGTGTGGAGCCCCTGCGGCGGCAGCGGGCGACATGAAGGTCTATGGAGCCCCTACGGCAGCAGCGGGCAACATGAAGGTCTGTGGAACCCCTGCGGTGGCAGCGGGTGACATGAAGGTCTGTGGAGACCCTGCAGCGGCAGCGGGCGACATGAAGGTCAGTGGAGCCCCTGCTACGGCAGCGAGGGTCTGTGGAGCTTTAGGAACAGGGATGGGTGACCCGGGCAGAGAGACGGTTTGGGTCCCACGTCGACCTCTCCTTCTGCGGCAGTGAGAAGCTGGACAGGTGGGTGGTGGACATGCCAAAGCATCAGCAGGTGGTGGAGGAGTCAAGAGAGCCGGTGAAGTGACCCCCTCAGGCAGGCAGTTGTGAGGAGCGACCATCTGGACCTCCTCATGGCTGGGCGAACGCAGGTACCTTGCCTCCACATAAGCCTGCCAACGTTTCTGCACCTCTGGTGAATCAGGGCTGTACTGCCCCTCCAGCAACATCCCCCAACACTCCTCCTGCAAGCGGGAGCTGAGCTGAGACCGTCGTCGACCCCTCTGTCCTCGGCGGCGTGAGCTTGGAGCAGAGGGGAACCAGTACTCCTCATCAGTGTCTGGTTCCTCCTCTGAAGGTCCCTCATGAAGCCACTGAGGTGGATAGGAGGAAACAGGCTTTATAGCCAGGTAGGTTCCCCTGAACAGATCCTTCATCTCCTCCTCTCTCTCCCTCTGGGCAGTCTACTCAGCCTCACGGGCAGATAACTCGAACAAGATGATCATCTTACCATTGGGTTCAGTGGGTCCAGTCATTCTGTCACGATCCATTGGGTTTGAATCCAAAATGCAGGCAAGATGATTGAAGCAGGAGATGTATTTTATAAATAAAACTTATTTATTTTGAAACAACACAAAACAAAAGCTGGCGTGGCAGCAAAAACTAACAAACTAACATGAAGGCAAACAGGATGGGTACAGAAGGACCGTGTTGTCTGTGATAACAGAGAACAGAGCTGAAACCAAAAGCAATGACTGGACAGGTTGGAGGTAGATGGCAGGAGTTTAAATGCTGAGCAGAACAGGTGGAAGAAATGAAGACTGATTGCTAAGCTGAGGCAGAAGGGGTGTGGTGAACAGTTGACTGACAGGAGATGCTGTGAGCAATGACAGATGGGTGAAAAGCAAAAACACAGCAGGAAAAACAAACAATGGCATGAGGAGCAGAAGAAGTGAGAAGAATCAGGGCTGAAGAGGGAGTGAAAAGAAATGACAGAGACAAAGTTACAACAAGAAACAAATCACACAAAGAACAGAACAAAAATCAAAAGGGCAGAGGAACAAAGCAGGATGGGAAAAACATGACATTTTATGAGTGGTGTACAGATGAACTGATTAAGCAGGGAAGGAATGGTGCAGGGAGACAGGAGTAGAGGAAGGTGACAGGCATTACTGGGATGAATGGTAAAACTACAGGAGCAAACTACTGGGATGAATGGTAAAACTACAGGAGCAAAGGAAGGGTGACAGGCACTACTGGGATGAATGGTTAAACTACAGGACTGTGGACAGAAGGGGTAGGACTGTGGACAGAAGGGGCAAAAATATGACAGAAGGGAGTAAGTGTGATGACAGAAGGGACAGGCTAAAGGGAGGGGGGTCAGCGGGGCCGCTGACCGTGACAGATTCAAATCCCGGCCAGGCGCCTTTCTGGGTGGAGTTTTCATGTTCTCTACATGCATGTGTGTTTCTCTGGGAACTCCGGTTTCCTCCCACAGACCAAAAACATGCATGTTAGGCTGATTGGTACCGTATTTACCGACCGATAAGTTGCACCGCCCTATAAGTCGCATTGTCCAATTATTGCCAATAAATTGGAAAAATCCATAAACATGTCGCACCGCCCCATAAGTCGCACCTACATCACCGCCGACGTAACGCATCACCGCTGACGTGACACGTCACCGCTGACAACCCGGAAATGTGGTCAGAGTGTTTTGTCCTGCTGCAAATGTCTGCCACAGGAGCGCGCAGCAAGGGCTTTAAGAAGATTAACACTTAAAAACAAGTATTTGTTTGCTTAAAATTATAGCAAAGATGTGTCTGAGCTGAACTTTTCATCAAGAAATTAACGTAATTGTGAAATGAGCTGGATTAAAAAAATTAGTTTCGCTACGTGCAAAACCTGCACCCGCCCGCACGGGTGGGAAATGCTGCATAGCTTTATAATTTAGCAGGATAAACACCTAAAAAAAATATTGTTAGCTGACATTATAGTAAAAGTGTGTCTTTGTTTAACTTTTCTTAATAAATGAATGAAATGGTCAAATCAGCTGAATTTAAATAGTTTCGCTACCGCATAAACAAAACGAGCACGCGTAGCACCAGACATGCAGTAGCAGCGAACAGACCGGCATCTATTTTAATTTTAGCAAGATAAACACCTAAAAACTATATTTGTTAGCTGACATTATTGTAAAAGTATGTCTTGGTTTAACTTTTCTTAATAAATGAATAAAATTGTCAAATCAGCTGAATTTAAATAGTTTTGCTACCGCATGAACAAAACGAGTGCGCGCAGCCACAGACCAGACCCGCTGTGAGCGAGCGAACAGACCTGCATCTATTTTAATTTTAGCAAGATAAACACCTAAAAATATATATTTGTTAGCTGACATTATTGTAAAAGTGTGTCTCAGTTTAGCTTTTCTTAATACATGTAAATTAATAAAATGATCAAATCAGCTGAATTTAAATAGTTTCGCTTCCGCATAAACAAAACGAGCACGCGCAGCACCAGACATGCAGTAATAATAATAATAATAATAATGAATTCAATTTATAACACACTTTTCATTAATACAAATCTCAAAGTGCTACAAAGTGCAACAAAGATCAAAGAACAAAGTAGCAGTAGCAGCAAAGAGACCTGCATCTATTTTAATTTTAGCAAGATAAACACCTAAAAAAAATGTTTGTTAGCTGACATTATTGTAAAAGTGTGTCTCAGTTTAACTTTTCTTAATAAATGCACTTTGACGGTTACAACGAAAAAAATAAAGCTGCTTTAAAATTACTACACGCTCACTTACCCATAAAGATGACAGAAACAGATATTTTTTTACTGTTTTTATTCAAACCCATTAAACTACTCATCTTCTGTGTCGTTGGCAAAATGCTCTGCCAGCGAATGAGGAAGGTTACCAGTGGTCAAAGGTCCCTCCATCTCCTCCTCCTCTCCGCTCTCTGAGTCCTCAGCTCCAGCCGCTCCAGCGATTATGCCAGCTTTTCTGAAGCCGGCTTGAATTGTCTTTGTGGTCACTGAGGTCCAGGCCTTTTCGATCCACTTGAGGACTTGCTGGAAGGTCGCGTGTCTCATTCTCCCTGTGGCCGTAATACTGTGTTCTCCGCTCACCATCCACTCTTCCCAAAGATTGCGAAGAGCAGACTTGAAGCTTCGGTTTACAGAAATGTCCAGTGGCTGGAGGACTTTGGTTAACCCACCCGGGATTATTGTAGGGACCGTGTTGCAAGTCTTTACCTTCTCCTTCATGGCGGGGGTGATGTGGGCTCTCATACTGTCCATAATGAGCAGGGCTTTCTTGGTTTTAAAGAAACTGGCATTGCGATACGTGAAACATTTGGTGAGCCACACGCCCATCATGGCTTCGTCCATCCAGCCTTTCTCATTTATGGCCACAACAACACGCGGGGTGAAGTCCTCCTTAGGCATTGTCTTCCTCTTGAAAATGACCATGGGGGGAGCTTCGACCCATCCACGCCACAGGCCAGAACAACGATAAAATGGGACTTTTCGGGCCCAATGGTGAGAATGTTTATTGTTTTCTCTCCTTTCTGGGACACGCTGCGGCCCATCGTGATATCAAAAGTCAATGGCACCTTGTCCATGTTAATAATGTGGTCCATCGCGATTCCGTGCACCTGGACCTGGCGGGAGACAAAGGGAGACATTATAGTAAACAAAATGAGTGCGCGCAGCCACAGACCAGACCCGCTGTGAGCGAGCGAACAGACCTGCATCTACCGATTTTAACACTAGGAATACCAGAATATTCAGATGAGTACTACACTTACCAGAGCCTGTCAAATGACAGATTGAGGGATTTGCATTCAATTAGGTTTGTGTGACCCCCTGGGGCTGAAGTCTTTTGTGTGCTCAAAACATCCCCCAGTAGCCAAAACAAAACATCTCCCCCATATTCCAACAACAACATTCTTTCTGCAGGTTGAAAGTGCAGCTTTTTACAACACAGACCAAACTTTTGGAGATGTTGATGACTCTTTGCAAATGTCAACGCTAGAACCTTCAGTTTATTTTATAGATATACGTTTTATACTTTTTATACTACTATGCAAAAACTCAGGACAGTATTACACTTTTATTATTTCATTTTATGCTTATGTTCATTGGGTGTTTGGTGTTTTAGGGGTGTTTGGTGTTTCAGTGTTGGTGTAAATTTTCATACTTTTATACTATTATGAAAAAACTCAGGACAGTGTTACACTTTTTTACTATTTTACTATTTTATGCTTATGTTTATTAAATGTTTTAGTGTTTAGTGTTTAGATGGTTACTGTTGCACCGAGGGACTGAGAGAAACGCAATTTCGGTCCTGTGTATGTCCTGTACATATTGCAGTTCTGACAATAAAGTTGACTTTGACTGCCTCTAAGCGAGCAGGTCCCCGGTTCAAATCCTGGTCCGGGGGCCTTTCTGGGTGGAGTTTGCATGTTCTCTCCGTGCATGCGTGGGTTTTCTCCGGGTGCTCCGGTTTCCTCCCACAGTCCAAAAACATGCATGTTAGGCTGATTGTTAACTCTAAATTGACCCTAGGTGTGAGTGAGACAGGTCCCTCTTGTAAATGAGTCCCCGTGGCTCAACGAGTCCAGCCTGTATAAATAAAGGTTGAATGAATGAATGAACAAACTGATATGGAGAGAACACAAATTCTGTAAGAATAAAAATAC
>JBBPBX010012977.1:16894-26947 GCA_038048925.1 Garcialebias charrua
AGGGGGGAAGAAAACGACGGCGGTGGGAAATGGCCACTCAGGTGGAGGCTCTCCTGCCCGGCAACCCGCTCGCCAAAGCGGCGGAGGAACACGGTCAACTGGGCGTGAAGCGGCACGAAGAGCCGGAGGGCGAGGAGAGGCCGGAGCGGAGCGGCAGCCCCGGGCAGGGAGGGCCCGCCGGGGAGCAGCAGACCTCCGAGCCGGGCCACGACGGCTGTGACAGCGACAAGCCGGCCGAGGAGGGAGGTAAAGGAGGCAGGAAGGAGTTCACCGAAGCCCCCCCGCCCAAGGTGAACCCGTGGACTAGGAAAATGAACGCGGTGACCGTGGTCAGCGTGAACGGACAAGCTCCCCCGGGTCTGTACCCCACACACACACACCGGCTGTCACCATGTCACACACAACTGCAGCTTCCACACGAGCCATGTTGTAGCTTTTATTTGTTGAAACAGTCAAACTGCAGCCTGGTTATATTTAGAGCCCCCCCTGCAGTCCTTATGGTGAGGACTATTTTAGGGTGCTGGCTGCGGTCTGACCCTCCACAAACACTTTAAAATTATCCAAAACGTTGAGCTTCACGTCAAATCAGCGGATTTATTTTTCGGTCGCACCCTCTGAATGGTTTGAACACATTGAAGGTGTCATGGAGCTCACAAAGAGCCTTTGTTGTGCTTGTCATCGCACCAAACAACCTGCACGCGGCGGTTTGTTATTATTATTATTTTTATATAACTTTGTTTTACTTGTTATTTTTAAACGGCTCGCGCAGATTAGTTTCGCACACTTGCACTTCATCACCGTTTCTGCGCAGCCATCCGGTTTGGGGGTTTATTTCTTGCGACATAACCCCGAACCCGTTTTTAACTCGTGTTTACGCGTTTTTTTATTTTTTTATTTGTCTAGAGACGTGCAGATTTTTAGGATTCCGCTCTTGTTGCACCAGAATTAAAACCCCAGCGCTAACAATAGCGCGCACACACTCCTCGTCGGCCTAGGCCTCAGCCGTTAGCTTAGCATCGATGCGGCTAACTTTTCGCCTCCCGGTCCCGGGTGTGTTAAACACGCCAGCTTCTCCGCCACTCCGAGGTTCGGTTCTCGGTACCGAAACGTAACGATCCGGAGGGAAACGTGCTAGTTTATTAGCTTAAAAAACGGGCGCGTGTTTGTTATTAGACGTCACGTGTTGATTCCACGTGTTCCCCGAGAGAGAGAGGAAAAAAGGGCATGGCTGCTAGCTAGCTGTCTACTTCTCGTTCTCTCTGCTCCTCTTCTGCGGATTGTAGCTGGTTTAGGGTGATCAGCGTGATTCAGGCTGACTGTTTAGTGGTAGGAAGCCGGTTGTCATGTCGTGTTTTTGCTGTCAGAGCTAACCTGCCTCCCATCTCCTGAGTTAGCCCTGCTAGCTACAGTTAGCATCGCGCTAGCACGGAAGCAGAGTCATCACTGTTTGACGCTTGTCCGCACTGTAATCACCAGCGTGTTTGTCCAGTGAGCGATTGCTGCAGAAACTACTCCCTGTTATGTCCCCACCTCAAAATTAGATGAAATAGTCCAAAAAGGAAGAGCAATCATTTAATCTGTGAAGCCTGCAGGTAGAAGCATTTATTTATTTAGTGGAAACGTGACTTTCCTTGTATGATGGCAGTGTAAATGTTCTGTTTATGTGACCCCCTCCATGAAACCACAGACAGTAATAAGTTTAATGCATGTACATTTCTAATAGGTCTGGGATCCGCTAACCCCTCTTTTGACACAGACTGAGGAAAAGTTTCAGCTTCTCAGATTTGTTGAAAAGAAAGTTTCAGTTTGAACTCTGATATAGTAGAATAGAATATTTATAACTACTACTATAACGCCTTTTTGATTTTATCATGTCCTGGACGACTGAGAATCTTCACCAGCATATTATAACTACTGAGAAATAATTTCAAAAAGACAAAATATGTAGCTTTAGCTGAGCACCCAATTATTGAATATCCTATTAGAAATATCCACTTAATCATTAGCCACAAGGCTGACATAATCAAAATGCTGACATATTTCTGAACTTATGTCATCAATACAATTCAGTTTATTTATAAAGTGTCGTCACAACAGAAGTTGTCTCGGGGCACTCCACAAAAACAAAATGCACAAAATGTAACTGTCTTGTATTGTTCTTTTAAAATGAATGAATAAACATCAAATCAAAAACATTCACAGACATTATAAAAGCCAATTAGTAAAAGTTATCTATAAGGAAGCAGCAGATTGCATTGAATCTTCACGTCGTCACAGTCTCCTGTTTATTTATTTGTGACCATCTGCTCATACAGACTCATGTTCGTGCTGCTGTTTGTAATGATGTTTTTCTATTACATTAGTGCTTAGTGTATTTCTAGTTGATGTTTTTCTTAGTTATATCCTAGATGTTATTACTGTTTTTCTCTTACATTTTGTTGTTGGATGTAACTGGGACCCTGTGTACATAATCTCGTTTCATCACATGTACCACATGCGGTGCAAATGACAATAAAGTTTCTCTGACTGACTCTGACTCTCCTATGCTAAGCAAGCACAAAGGCAACAGTGGAAAGGAAAAACTCCAGCAGAACCAGGCTCAGGACGCACGGCCATCTGCTTCGACTGGCTGGGTTTTTGCATTAAGAAATACATGTGGTTCACTTCTGTGTTGGGACCCACTAGTTGGGGGAGTGGTGGCACAGAGGTTAGAGACAGTGGGCCTGTGATCGGAAGGTCACTGGTTCAAGCCCCGGTACCGACAACATAAAAAAATGTGGGTGGAAAAAGGTGAAACACCCACCCACACCTGCCTCCACCCTCATTCGCCCCACTCTGGGCCCCTGAGCATAAAGATGTTCACATCCTTGATAGAGAGGAACAGTGGTTTGAGAGGAGTAGAGAGAAACAATCCATCTTTAAACAGGCGGGGGTCTCTGTGTTCAACTTCCACCCTCTCACAGTATTGTTATTGTTATTGCAAGCATCACTCAGCCCCCTGTGAATAGCAAGTGGCCATCAGAGCACTAATGGCCAATTAAGGCTCTAACGATCCATTGTTAACCTGATGGTCCTTTTACATGTGAATAGCTAGTTCTGACTGTCAACAGCAAACTGGTTGCTCCACAGTAGCCGTGTTTCCATCAAGGTTTCTTGATGCGCATTTTGAAGTATCGCATCAGAAAAGCTGAATGGAAATGGCACGATTCGAATTAACTTCCTCTAATTCTCAAAAAAGTTGATATGCTCACTTGAGGTGGTTTTGGGGTTTTTCTAAACAGAGCTGATGCGCAAAACGAGAGATGGAAACAGATTTGCCGACTCAGTTCTGCCGTAGCGAACATTTACGTCATGTGACTTCGTCTCCGGACAACATGTAACATCGCTAAAACTAGTTGGCATGTAGGGCTGTGCGATATGACGATATATATCGTGGGGACGATAGAAACGTGTCTATCGTGCTACTTTCCTTCTATCGTCTCTATCGTGATAAATAAGAATAAAAAAATAACTGTCGCAAAGAAGCTTCATATGGGGTTTTGCGAGATGACGGCGCTGCTTTATGTTTGACGCACGCGCGGGTTTGCGACACATGCTTTACGTTGTTAAACTCGAGAGCAACAGAGCCGCAGGCGCATGAAGCCGGTGTCTCAACAAGGAGAAAACAGCTGCACAGGCAGCCCAAGAAGAATAACTTTTACCAAAAAGAGGGGGAAGCTCACCTTGTTAGCTTCCATTATTTCGCTCCGCTGAAACTCGGAGACAAAATGGGTCCAGAGGACACGAACCCAGAGTCCAACCGAGTCCGAACTCGGGTCCAGTTAACCAATACAAAACAGACCAGAGACACAACAGAACCGCAATCAAACGCAACGTTTTCTCTTTTCTGTTTCTTGCTTTGTTTACTCAAACTTCAGAGCGGATTTCTTCTTCGTGAGTTTCATTAGCAGCTGTTGTTTTACCGCCACCTGCAGGAAAAATTTGGACCAAAGTAGAAAAGGAGTTGTTTGTTTGTTTGTTAGTTTATTCATTTTATAATATGAAATACAACAATTAACGTATTCATAATAGAAAAAAAATAAAAAAATAAAATGAAAGGTTATGAAAAGGATTAATGTTTTAATGCAGTAATGTTTTAATCCTTTTCTGTTGTATGAAGAATAAATCTAGTTAAATCTGCTCCTTATTCATCTAATAACAGTTCAAACAATATTTTCTATAATACAGTAACAAAATAAGTAAATAACTCAGTCAATTTTCAATTCACATATATCACACATTAAATTAGATTCATTTATATTTTTTTAGCAATTCATTTTTTACCAGTTTCTTAAATACAAGGAATGATTTGGCTTCCTTAACATTTGTCATTTGGCATTAAGTCATTCCATAATCGTACTCCTTGAATTAAGGTAGATCTTAGGTAGATCTAGTTTCTACTTTGGTCCAAATTTCCTTGTTCTTTTTGTTCACATTCTTATAATTGTAACTATCTGTAGTAAAATAATAAAATAAAAAAACTTTGGTCCAAATTTTTCCTGTACACACACACACACATCGTGTTGTATATATCGTGATATATATCGTTATCGTGATATAAAAAAGTCCATATCGTGATATATGATTTTTTCCATATCGCCCAGCCCTATTGGCATGACAGAATAAATACAACTTGCCCGATAGCAACACATACCTGAAATATTCTCTCCATTTTGCCGAGATGTGTGGTCGGGTCCTGTTTTCAACCACTACTTGTAGACATGCGTAACGCTGACGTCTGACGTACGGTAATGCCGCTTTGCGTGGCCTGGTGGATGCGCTTCAAGCCAGTTGATGGAAACACTTCTGATTCGCATTAATTTTTATTTACATTTTTGCGAAATTTCAAAAATTCGAATTGAAAATAGATGGAAACACGGTTTATGATGAGCTATTTATAAGACGTGAGTTTGCTGCAGGGTCTCAGACTGAAGAAGTCTTTTATAATAATAATAATAATTTTATTTAAAAGCGCCTTTCAGGACACCCAAGGACACTTAACAAACAAACACAGTTCAAACATCAGCAGTAACAAATTGAAATATAAAATACATGAAGAATATAAAATACAAAATAATTTAAAATACATTTAGTAAAATTAACGATAAGCTAGTCTAAAGAGATGTGTTTTCAGGGCAGTCTTGAACTGGGAAAGGGAGGTGGTGTTTCGAAGGTGGCGGTAGAGCGTTCCAGAGGTGAGGGGCAGAGCAGGTGAAGGCCCTGCTCCCCATGGTGGAGAGGCGGGCAGAGGGTACATGGAGATGTAGCGAAGAGGAGGATCTGAGAGAGCGTGATGGGATGGAGATTTGTAGGAGGTCAGATAGATAAGGAGGGGCAAGGTTAAGTAGAATGATGCGTGATTTAACCGGGAGCCACTTTTGGATAAAAGACAAACCATTTAAAGAAAGAAGGATCCAGAGGACATCACTTCACCTTGTTAGATTTTTCTACCTGGATTATTGAGCATGCATCTGGACATTTGGTAAAAGTACAGTCCCAATCAAATACTTTTTATACATTTTGCTCATCCAGATGAATAATTTCAGTCACCTGATCTGTAATATTTAACCTTTTAAATATAACTAGTAAAACAGGGCAATGAACAGTTTGTGTCACTCACCTCCTGCTGGTGCAGCGGTGGAGAAACAGAGTACATTTTGAAGTTTAGGGTCTGGTTGCGCCGCTCTGTCCGGCTGCCCGTTACTGAACTGGACTTCTTTTGTATTTTAAACTTCTTCCATATTGGAGACATGTTTACACATTGCATCACATCGTCTGCCACGAGGCGGCTATACAGCTTGACGTACGACCACAAACAGATCCCGAGCGGAGTGAGTCAGCCGCTCCAGTACCGATCAGTGAAAAATGCCTGGATTTGTACTCTGGTCAGAACATTTCTCGTAATTACTAAAGTAAATCAAACTTACGCCTGCAAACACAAAATTTTGCAAAGATTTTTCCTCAAAATGTAGTGCATAGTTAAAATCAACTACCGGTAACTTTTTTTTTTTTGTCTTTCACAAAGTTTTTGCTTCACGTGGAGAAATCTGTTGCGTTTCCAATTTTAGCAGTAAACGTTTTCTTGCACATTTTTTTAAGACGTTTGTTGGAAGCCTGCCTTTTCACTCTTGTTGTTGAAACTTGTATGTAAGCAGCAGCTCTTTTTCTTAAGTGGTCAACAGAGAAGAACACACTGCTCTCACAGATGTGTTGTGTGCAGCACGTCACATAACTATCACTAAATATTACTACTTTTTGTCATGCATAAAGCTCTACTGGTGTTATTGTGGGTGTAATGGTGGTGTGCAGTCCTCTCCAACATGAGTGTTTGCTGGCAGTCGGGGTCATCATGGTTAAAGCTGTGACCAGAGAACTGCCTGCTTTGTCTCTTGTTGTTTGCAGCTGTTTGGTTTTCGTGTGCAACTTTTGCAGACTTTAGGGGTACAGCTTGTACCCAGGACCTGAATGAACGTGTTCCAAAAGTTGTCCCATTAACCCCTTAACATCTGGCTGGGACTCGGTGGCAGAGCTGACGGAGCCCTTTGTGTTTTTGTTGTATCCAGAAGCCAAACTGTTTGAATGCAGATGGAAACCTGGTTTGTTGGTGGTTTCAGTGGTTCTAAAACCTTTTCGGTTTACAAAGCATGAGCAGTTAAAACGGTGAATTTCACAACTGCTAAGCTAATTTGTTTGCTGTGTATAACTTTTGGATTATGCAATACATAACAAATGCAGTCATTAAAGGTGAACTATGTAATTTCTGCAGCACGCTGGGACTTAGAAATATTTCCAGCATGTAAAAGCATTCTGCTCCCTCCCCTTAGAGCCATATATGACTCTGAGGGGGAGCCAGACAGTCTGTTCTCTGTTGAACTTGAGTTCTGCTCCGCCCCCTGCTGTGTGTCTGCTCGGAGCGCTTCAATATTCTGTGATTATATGTTAATAAAACGTTTTAAAAATATAATAAAACCATGGAGCACTTGTCCAACAACACAAAAACCAGCAGAAATCAGCAGAGCTTCACGAAGCAACGTTGGACATGATTTAATTCGCTCGTGACTTCCTCATGTCTGTCAGTCGCTGTCTGGAATGTTCCGCCCCCACTACACGTCCTGTGGCAGACGCTGCGAAATTCTGTGATTATATGATAATATAATGTCCTAAAAAATATAATAAAACCATGAATCACTCGTCCAACAACACAAAAACAACCTGAAATCAGCAGAGCTTCACCAGCCACTTTGGACATGATTTAATTCGCTCGTGACTTCCTCATTCCTGTGAGTGAAGGATGAAGCGATCACTTGACTTTTGGCAAAAAATAAAATAAAAGTCCGGCTCTGGGATGAAGAAGGGATATTTAAATGGGACCACACATTCAAAATTCACTTTTTAATGTTTTTTTACTCAACTTTGGGTATTTACTTCATAAAAAAACAGTCCAAAGGCCAAAAAAATGCACCCAGTGGTTTATTTACTCTAAGTAGATTTATTTTACTGTGATAATATAGGTTTCGTTTTTGAAATAAACTGGAAGTCAATCTCGCTTGTGACGTCAAAAGCGAGAGAGGACAACCCACCCCAACCTGAGTCCAGCCCCTCACCTAGCAACCCCTGGTTAGGCTCAACCCACTTCTGTATTAAACACATGACTGTTGTTTTTCATGATTTCATCTCATCTTTTGTTTATATGTTCTTAATTTCATGTGTACAGCACTTTGTTGCAGCTGTGTTTTTTAATGGCTTTATAAATAAAGTATAATTGTTATTTTTATGTTTTAGTTCAATTTTTAGTGTATTTGCGATCGCTCCCAACGCGCAGCCGGCAAAAATTAAACGAGCAGACCCCCGGCGTAGGGACCGGCGGCAACGGGACCCTCTTCTGGCGGATGGAGCGGAGCTTCAACTGTACAGCCTCGCAGCAGCCTGGCAGCAGCCTCGCAGCAGCGAGGACCTTCTCCTTACGGATTAATTTACGGGAGACACTTGGTGAACTTTGTGTTGTCTTGACTGGAACAGCGATAACTCTCAAAGTCTCCGCGTGCAACGAGCGGAGCTGGCGAAAACCGGAAGAGGAACAAGCTAACATTAGCATCGGATTCGGGTGGTCTAATGCTAAAAGGAGCAGCAAATTGCGGCGCGCTCAGACGGGTTTCGGTAAGTTATCTTAAGCTAACACTAACAGTAAGTCAAATGAGTAATAAAAAAGAGCTAATTTTAAAACAACAACACATTACAGATACTGGCTGTGCAGAGGGCGTAAACAGATCTTTGAAGGGCGTGGACTTCAGAACTTCTATCAGAAACCGGTCGTTCAAAACGAAAGTTAAAAATGGCAGAATTAAAAAGGGTATAATTAATTATCTAAGAATTATTTTGTGTATTAAAATTAATTAATATTGTCAAGATAGCACACAGACATAACATAAAAATTTTAAATACTTACATGTGGTCCCCTTTAATACATTTGTGTCACATACAAATCAGTCCTGCATTGCTTTGCAATCCTTTGAATGAGAATGTGCGCTGAGGCTGGGGCAGGCGGGGGCGTGGGTTGGGGCGTGACAAACAACTCTGTTTTTATTGGCTGGTCATTGTCCGGGTCACTCTGTGTTTTTAGTGTTTTTATAAATGCTGATAGAGAAGCAAGGGGACTATAGTTTTTTTCAGAGATTACTTTGTCTAACATCAGTTTGTCAGTAGATAGTGACAGAGTGAAGAAATATGTTAAAAATATATTGTTAGAAAAGTTACAGACTACATTACAAAGTTACATAGTACAGCTTTAAAGAAAATAAATTGTCCTCAGAGGAATCAAGGTGCAGTTAGGCCTGTCACGATAACAAATTTTGCTGGGCGATTAATTGTTTCAGAAATTATTGCGATAAACGATATTGTTTGAAATTTGACGATAATTGGTAATTGTCAAATTTAAGAAGAAATGTTGGTAAATTATTGTGTGTAGTACCTTTTATGACCACTGTATGGTAGTATAAGACTGTTTGAACCAAAGGATGGATAGCAAGGGAGCGAGCAGTGTCTCTTTAAGAAAAATGTTAGGGAGGCCTCTTGACGTGACATGTGCTGTCTCATGTTCCTGTTTTTCGGTTCTCAAAATGGCAGACGCTCGGTGTGATTTGAGCTCTTTAGCATAGCATGTTTTTACACAAACAAGTCGTCAGTTTTTTTTTTAACAGAAAAAACCTTTTAGACGAAGCCACGGGATTCAACCGTGAATTTTGGAGCTTTGACAAGACGAAGGTTTTTTCCCCCCGAGGTCGGCCTGTTAGCTTAGCTTCTCAGCTTAGCTGATTTTAACAATCCAAAAACATGATTTTAGAGGTTAAAACAGATTTTAAAGAGAAAGGGAGGGGTCAGTGAAGAAGACAGGAGTTGAGCCTTTTGTCATCGAGTGTCTTCAGTAGAAAGAGACATGAAGAAACGATAAAGCTGATAAATGAAAATGAGGTTGATAATTTTCATTTATCATGCAATCAATTGATTTATTGTTTATTGTGACACAATAAACAAGAGCAACAACATACCCCATCTGTCATAGTACTGCATTTTCCGGCGTATAAGTCAAAACAATTTTTGCATAGATTTGTCACTCCTGCGACTTATACGCCGAAGCAACTTATATACGTTTTTTTCTTCCATATTTATAAAGCAATTTTTAACTGATGCTTTAAATTTAGAAGAACTGCAACAGTGAGTTCTTCGGTTCACGCTCACTTCACTCAGCTGGTGCATGTGGAGGAACGCTGGAGAGCTAGCGGCTCCGGCTGTGATGGGTAGATGGCAGTGTTTCCCCTACCATTATATAGGCGGGGTGCCCCGCCCCGTCAACAGAACCGAGCCCCCCCGCCTACCCAACGCTCCAACCACCTGTCGGCACTGACGTAACGCCAAACCAGCAGCTTGCAATTCAGGTGCACTAGCTAAAAACCTAAAAGCAGCCTCTTCCCTCATGCTGAACACTCACGCTGACACACACAAAAACTGTCGGTATAA
>JBBPBX010012977.1:28661-39506 GCA_038048925.1 Garcialebias charrua
ATCCATCCATCCATCCATCCATCCATCCATCCATTTTCTTCCGCTTATCCGGGGTCGGGTCGCGGGGGTAGCAGCCTAAGTAGGGAGGCCCAGACTTCCCTCTCCCCAGCCACTTGGAGCAGCTCCTCTGGGGGAATCCCAAGGCGTTCCCAGGCCAGCCGAGAAACATAGTCCCTCCAGCGTATCCTGGGTCTTCCTCTGGGTCTCCTCCCGGTGGGACATGCCCGGAACACCTCACCAGGGAGGCGTCCAGGAGGCATCCTAACCAGATGCCCGAGCCACCTCAACTGGCTCCTCTCGATGTGGAGAAGCAGCGGCTCTACTCCGAGTCCCTCCCGGATGACTGAGCTTCTCACCCTATCTCTAAGGGAGAGTCCAGCCACCCTGCGGAGAAAACTCATTTCAGCCGCTTGTATCCGAGATCTTGTTCTTTCGGTCATAACCCAAAGCTCATGACCATAGATGAGGGTGGGAACGTAGATCGATCGGTAAATTGAGAGCTTTGCCTTTTGACTCAGCTCTCTCTTCACCACGACAGACCGGTACAGCGCCCGCTTCACTGCGGACGCTGCACCTATCCGCCTATCGATCTCACGCTCCAGTTTTCCCTCATTCGTGAACAAGATCCCGAGATACTTAAACTCCTCCACTTGGGGCAGGACCTCCTCCCCGACCCGGAGAGGGCACGCTACCCTTTTCCGGCTCAAGACCATGGCCTCGGATTTGGAGGAACTGATCCTCATCCCGGCCGCATCGCATTCAGCTGCAAACCGCTCCAGTGAAAGCTGTAGATCACGAGCTGATGAAGCCAATAGGACCACATCATCTGCAAAAAACAGAGAAGCGATTCTAAGGCCACCAAAACGGATCCTCTCAACACCTTGGCTGCGCCTAGAAATTCTGTCCATAAAAGTTATAAACAGAATCGGTGACAAAGGGCAACCTTGGCGGAGTCCAACTCTCACCGGAAACGAGCCTGACTTACTGCCGGCAATGCGGACCAAGCTCTGACACCGGTCGTACAGGGACCTAACAGCCCATATCAATGGGCCTGGTACCCCATACTCCCGGAGTACCCGCCACAGAACCCCCCGAGGGACGCGGTCGAATGCCTTTTCCAAGTCTACAAAGCACATGTAAACTGGTTGGGCAAACTCCCACGCACCCTCCAGGACCCTGTTGAGGGTGTAGAGCTGGTCTAGTGTTCCACGACCAGGACGAAAACCACACTGCTCCTCCTGAATCCGAGGTTCGACTATCCGACGGACCCTCCTCTCCAGAACCCCTGAATAGACCTTACCAGGGAGGCTTAAGAGTGTGATCCCTCTATAGTTGGAACACACCCTACGGTCCCCCTTTTTGAATAGGGGAACCACCACCCCAGTCTGCCAATCCAAGGGAACTGCCCCCGATGTCCACGCGATATTGCAGAGTCGCGTAAGCCAACACAACCCCACAACATCCAGAGCCCTAAGGAACTCAGGACGAATCTCATCCACCCCCGGAGCCTTGCCACCGCGGAGCTTTTTAACCACCTCGGCGACCTCCGCACCAGAGATTGGAGAGCCCGATCCAAAGTCTGGGTATGACAAAGATAAATGTTTTGGTGGCATGAAGCTTGTTAGCCCATCAACATTAAAAATAAATAAATAAATTAGTTGCAGTATTGTAGAAGCCTCGTAGTTCAAAGCATGTGAAAAAAGTAGCGGCTTATAGTCCGGAAAATACAGTAATTTTGTTTATAATTATTGTTAAAGTCCCCTTCGTGCATGCTCTCGCTGCCGCCATTTGGCACTGGCAGCCAATCAATTTTTGGCACAACACCGCTCCACGTTTCCAGGTGGTCAGCGGTGACGCATAATAGATGCGACTTACACGGCCAAGTGACTTATTTGTTTTTTCCCACTTTATTGGACATATTTGGACTGATGCAACTTATACGCCGCCGCCGGTGCAACTTGTACGGTGGAAAGTACGGTAGTCTTGTGGATGATGCAGTTAACTCAGACATGCCACTTCTGAAATGAAGTATTACATTTGCCTAACTTTGGAGAAGTTTGTCTTGCGGTCAAATCTGGACAAAAGTGGAATAATGCATGTAAAATAAAACTAAACTAGATGTAGCAAAGCTATAATTTATAAAAAAATAAAAATAAGGACAGTAATAACATGTAATGTGTTGCACAGTTGTTCATCTTCAACAAACACATTTCAAGTGCCGTTGTTCCAACCAGATAAACCATTTTTATGTTAAAGATGGATTATTCTTTGCTTCCTTGAGAACATTTACCTGTAATCGTTTAATATCATGAAAGACTTACATATTTAATTCCTGGCCTAATACAACTTCTTGTCATTCTTTTTGGAGGTGAGAATTTAAAGGAGACCACATATTGGTTTTTTAAAATTTTATGGTATTTCTGTGGGCTATCCAGACCATATTCATTCAATTTAGTGCACAAAATAATTCTTAGATAATAAAATATCCCCTTTCTAGTTATGCATTTTCTGACTTCCGTTCTAAACGACCGGTTTATGATAATAAGCTCTGAAAGCCACGCCCTACAAAAATCTGTTTACATTTACTCCGCCCTCTGAAACAGCCAGTATCTCTAATATGTTGTTGTTTTAAAATTAGCTCTTTTTTTATTACTCATTTGACTTACTGTTAGTGCTAGCTTAAGATGACTTACCGAAAGCCGTCTGCTAGGGCTGGGCGATATGGAAAAAATCATATATCACGATATGGACTTTTTTATATCACGATAACGATATATATCACGATATAAAAAAAACTTTGGTCCAAATTTTTCAAGTACAGTACACACACACACATCGTGTTGTATATATACAACACGATGTGTGTGTGTGTGTGTACAGGAAAAATTTGGACCAAAGTTTTTATTTTATTTTTTATTTTATTTTACTACAGATACAGTTACAATTATAAGAATGTGAACAAAAAGAACAAGGAAATTTGGACCAAAGTAGAAACTTTGGTCCAACTTTGGACCTACTTTGGTCCAAATTTTTCCTGCAGGTGGCGGTAAAACAACGGCTGCTAATAAAACCCACGAAGAAGAAATCCGCTCTGACTGGAATCTGGAGTAAACAAGGCAAAGAAACAGAAAAGAGAAAACGTTGCGTTTGATTCCGGTTCTGTTGTGTCTCTGGTCTGTTTTGTATTGGTTAACTGGACCCGAGTTCGGACTCGGTTGGACTTCGTGTCCTCTGGACCCATTTTGTCTCAGAGTTTCAGCGGAGCGAAATAATGGAAGCTAACAAGGTGAGCTTCCCCCTCTTTTTGGTAAAAGTTCTTCTTCTTGGGCTGCCTGCGCAGCTGTTTCTCCATGTTGTGACACCCATAGATATCTGGTGACACCGGCTTCATGCCGGCTGCGTCTCTGTTGAACTCAAGTTTAACAACGTAAAGCATGTGTCGCAAACCCGCACGTGCGTCAAACATAAAGCAGCGCCGTCATCTTGCAAAACCACAATATGAAGCTTCTTTGCAACCGTTATTTTTTTATTCTTATTTATCACGATAGAGACGATAGAAGGAAAGTAGCACGATAGACACGTTTCTATCGTCCCCACGATATATATCGTCATATCGCACAGCCCTACCGTCTGCGCGCGCCGCCATTTGCAGCTCCTTTTAGCATTAGCCCACCTCCGAGGCTAATGATAGCTCTTCCTCCTCCGGCACACCGCCAGCTCCGCTCGTTGCATGCGGCGCTTTTGGGAGCGATCGCTGCTTCAGTCCACACACACACAAAGTTCACCGAGTGTCTCCAGTTAATTTATCCGTATGAGGCAACCTCTGACCGGACCCCACGGACCTCAAAAGCCAGCAGCTCCCGCACGCAGATGGTCCCTTCGCCGGCGGTCTGCTCGTTTTATTTCTGCCGGCTGCGCGTTGGGAGCGATCGCTAAAAATTGAACTAAAACGTAAAAATAACAATTATACTTTATTTATAAAGCCATTTAAAACAACCACAGCTGCAACAAAGTGCTGTACACATGAAATTAAGAACATTTAAACAAAAGATGAGATGAAATCAGGAATCAGGTGAGGGGCTGGACTCAGGTTTGGTGTGGGTTGTGGCTGCGGTTTGTGACGTCACAAACCGCAGGAAGTGAGAACGAAGTGTTTCTATCACAGACAAATAAATCTACTTAGAGTAAATAAACCACTGGGTGCATTTCTTTGGCCCTAAGACTGTTTTTTTTTATGAAGTACATACCCAAAGTTGAGTAAAAAACCATTAAAAAGTGAATTTTGAATCTGTGGTCCCATTTAAGTAACGTCTTAGCAGGAATTTGCTCTTCTATCTTCATTTGTACTTGGTTGCTCATATTTGTATTTCATATATTTGAGTCGTAAGTAAGCTATTATACAACCCACAAATAAAATACTGGCATAAAAATGTTACGACTGTGGAAAAATCATCCTTAAAGATTCCCTGTGGAGTTTCTGCATAAACAGTGTTCACCAAAAATAGGCCTACAGTTGCTTTGGCAGGATTTAGTTTCTGAAATGTTGATGTAATATTTTAAATCTTTAAAACATAATTCCATGAATGAACAGACTACTGTACAGTAGTTTGTTGCTGTAAGTTCTGATATGAAGTTCAGTGGGTTTTGAGATTCAGTCAGTCGTAATGCCTAAACAGATGCCCTGACTTAGTTCCTGCCGAAAAGGAAATGAGAAAGCAGATTCTCTGCTTTTTAGGCATTTGTTGGCTTATGCAAAACAATTTCATGGTAGGAGAAGGAATGAGAGGATTTCTTACACAAAGGACTTGCTGTAATGTTCCTTTTGTTTTACATCAATATTGTTCTTCTGTGCAGACAGAAAGTATAAGGTTGAAGTTGTCTCTTCTCCTAGTTTCAGCTTGTAACGGCGTGGAGTATAGTTACAAAGACTTTATTTGTAGGAACATGTTCAGATGTCCAAAGACCAGTACAATCTTTGTGCTTGGCTCTGGCATCCTTGTCATGCTCCAGTCCCTACCCTCAGATGTCCTATAAAATGTTTATATAAGAAACATTTCTCCCAAAAAGAACCTTGTCCAGATAACACGATTTAACCTTTTAAAAAAAAAATTATTTACCGGTACCTGGATGATTGAGCGTACAAACCTTTTTATTTCCCGAACCATTTTGGTCAGTTGTCCTCAGGCTGTTTCTGTGAGTAGCAAGTTAACCATCTGGCCTAAAACATTGGATTGTTATGCATGATTATCAAATTTATTTATTTTTTTGGGATGGATGGTCCCTTTTTACATGTGTTGAAGGCAGTTTCTTAGAATTCAACAGGAGGCTGGCTTGAAACTAGGGGTGAACCGATTGCACTTTTCTGGCCGATCACGGATTTCTAAAAAGTCTGACCTGCCGATTCCGATTTTGTCCGATACCGTGTTATAAAGTCACAATGCACCTTCAATTGTCCCGTACAGTATTATTTTATTGAAAAACATACCCTTGAACAATGTCCTAGAAACAATATAAACTTGTTTTAACTGGCGATGAGGTAGTTCTCTGAAATATGAATGAAGTTAACACAATTGTTGTTGAAACAAAAAAAAATCTGTAAAATTAGTTTTCTCATGCAAGTATTGACCAATTTACCAAATTAAGGAAATCAGGGCAGATTTATTGGCGCACCCTTACTTAAACGCATCGATGAGGGCTATTTATAAGACAGATCTGGGTTGGCAGGCCTCATGGTGCATTCAGACCGAACAGCGTTTCAACTTCCAAAAAGCTCGTCACGCACTCAAGTGGACGCACTTGGTGTCCAGACCTACTTAGACCAGAACGCCAGAACGCGAAACTGCTGCTGGGTGTGTGGGAGGAGCTTACCGGTATACCGAGTCCACTGCACTCCGCCAGGCGAGGAGCTTTTTATTTATGTCTCTGTGGAGCAGACTTGACTGGTCGTCCTTGTCGCGAACACACAGCTACAATGAGTTTCTCTTCCATAGTCCATGACTCCGCGGGTTTTTTCTGTGTCCCACAAACAATACGTCACATGCGCAATCGTTTCCGCGTCACTGGTTTCCGCGTCACATAGGGACTCTCCCCCTGACCCCCTCTCTTCTCCCCCGACTCTCCCTGATTGGTTGACACACCAACCAATCAGGTAGAGTTGAGCGGCGTTTGAAAGTTTGAACGGCGAAATCTTCAGCATGGTGAATGCGTGGTTTGGAGGCTGAAGCCGGTTCATGTGCACGGAAAACGCTTTCCAGCACGCTCAACACGCACGCGACGTGACGCCCGACGCCAAGACGTGGCTGGAAGCGCGTCCCCCATTGACTTTGCATGTAAACTGGACGCTCCTGCCGTTGAAACGCTGTTGGGTCTGAATGCACCATCAGACAGATGAGGTCTTTCGTATGAAAGATGAAATATTTCTCCCAAAAAACTAAAGATCATGTTCAATAATTTCTCCCAACAAGAAGCTTGCCCTGATGACAAGATTTAACCTTTTTTCAGGGATGCACAATATAGGATTTTTGTCAAGGATGCCGATATGTTAAAACTTATTTGGCCAATAACCGATACCAATACAATGTTATTTTTCCTAGACCTACAGAGACTACATAGCTTTCTCTGCTGTGGAATTATAATACTACATTATTCTGCATGATCTTTGTCCATTTGGCTTCTACCAAATACAGATGCCAAAAAGGAGCTGAAAATGATGTAACACTTCAACTTGGATTATATTTAATGTCAATTTTATTCATGACATTTACTCTCACGAACACAATGACAACACTCAAAAAGTGCAAATTTGTACATTTTCACAAATCTAAACCTGTTCACAAGCAACAAATGAAAAGTGCATAAATAGTAGTGTATTTATAGATATACGGTACTTGATAGTTTCTCAAATAAAAAAATAACTTTAAACAGAAGCCTTTAATATCGTTGAATTGTTTTTTGATGGAATGGCCGATGTCCAATATTTAACTTTATCGCTAATATTGGCCGATACCATGCCGATAATTTTTTTCATTCAACCTTTATTTCTACAGGCTAGCCTCGTTGAGCCACAGGGACTCATTTACAAGAGGGACCTGTCTCACTCACTCACTCACACCTAGGGTCAATTTAGAGTCACCAATCAGCCTAACATAATATCGTACATCCCTACTTTTAGTGTTTGTGCAAGCCATTAATGCAAATTTTTTGCACATGTTTTTGTGAGGTTTTTAAACCAAACTCGGCAACTTCATATATATAATTTCACCGGCCTATATTTAATCATGAGATTTGATGACGAGTTGTGTAAGAAAATAAAAACTCTATGCATTCTTGACTAATTGTGAGTGGAAGCACTTCCCATTTTTCACGTTTTGCTATACTGTAAATGCAAATTAATATACATTTTAAATATTAAAATGCGCAAGAAACCACTACTCTAGCTATAATGTTAAATCTGGATAAAAACCTTTGACCTCACAGATAATTAGTGTAGCGTTTGGTTTCTAATGGTAGTTTTTGTTAAATTACTTGAACTTCTTGTCAAAACCAAACACTTTATTTATACGGTAATTGCCTAAAGCTGTAAATTCTGTCAAATACCAAAGGTTTAAGATGTGTAAAGGCCTTCAGACATTAATCTGTCCCACCTCTCCCCCCACACCTCACACACCCTCTCATCACACACACGGTCAGCTGTTTCAGAGGTCTCTGCGTGTCCAGCCGTCCAGCTCTCGTTACTTTTATCTTTCCGAGTTGTGTCTGGACGTGGTGATAATGGGACGTCCCTGGTGGGGGTTTGGGTGTGGACTGTTTGTGTCTGCGGTGTGTCCAGTCTAATATTGTGACTAAGCTTTTGTAGGCAGATATAACGAGTTAGAGAGGGTTTACTCTTAAGATGTTTTAGACACACAACAGTTTAGAAGAAAAATGTTGATTCTTGCCAAGCAAACTATGAGTTGGAATCTGTATTTTTTTGTGTGTGGCTTTGTGACTTTGTGTTAAATACCTGCTTTTAAGGCTCTTTGTCAGCACTTGTGTGGATGGTTGCCAAATGTTTGTGGTTCGTATTCAGTTTCTTTCCTGCTTGTCTTTGTTCTCTCCAACATAAAGCTATTGGTAGTTTTCACGTGGAATGCAACTCTTGTGTTGACTTTCCTGTATTTGCAAGAGAGTAATTAAAATACTAGTACCGGTAGTTTTAACATCAGTACTAGTGATGTAAGAATGCGCAATTTGACCAAAGGTTTTTGACACATGACTTTCATTTCAACACAAACATACATTGATTGAACCAATGCAGTGTTGTTTTTAAACATTTCCATACACCGTTTTGTGTAGAACTAAAGGGTGTAAATCTGCGTTTTCCCCAGGTAAATAAACATTTTCAAATGGTACAGAAGCGACGACACAGCAAAATGGCAACATAACTAGGGCTGTCAAAATAACAAATTTTGCTGGGCAATTAATCGTCTCAGAAATTATCGCGATAAACGATTATATTGTTTGAATTTGTCAAATGCGAGATGAAATGTTGGTTAATTTGTTTTGTGTGTAGTACCTTTTTTGACCACCGGAAGGCAGTATAACGCCAAATTTACACTACATGCGTTCCGGCTCCGCCCCGCCCCGCTCCGCAGGTCGCAGCTGAGCGTTTCAAGTCCAGTTTACACTACCTCCGCTCAGCTCCGGTCCGCCTGGATGCGCCGCTCCGAGACGCATGCGCGGGAATTGCGAGATTGCGCAATAAATCAAGTGATAAATAATGAAGTCAGAACAAAACAATTCATTCGGTGGAAGGAGAACAACAGTAGAGACTGCCTCGCTGTTTGATTGTTTTTTGCATTGAGATATGAGCGACAGGACATGGTTTGAGCGACAGGATGTGATCTATTACATTTCAGAATAAAATTAGCCTGGTTAAAACCAGACCCTGTCCTTCACTTTGCTTCTGACTAGGGTCTGGCATTCCTCCCATAGAAAACGATTTCTCCGGTCGATTTTTGACCGGACCAATCAGAGAACAGAAGGCGGAGTTTTGTTAGCTTAGCCTGGCGAGGTCCAGGCTATTCAGATAAAAAGCTCAGAAACCACTCGGTGGATATTTTTTCTGCTACCAGTGTGTAATTATATGTCTTTAATTTACTGACTGTTGGCCTGGATGAAACATTTGAGATAAAATTCGATTTTTTATCATTTATTTTCGTAGCGCACCCTGAGGCTGTTTGGAAAATGTCAAACCGAAACTATTTAAATCCAGCAGATTTGACCATTTCGTGAATTGATTTAGGAACTGTTAAGCTCAGGAACACTTCTGATATAACGTCAGCTAAGAAATATAGTTTTTCTCAGGAAAGAAATAATAGTTTTTTACCTTGTTTTCTGGAAAATTCCTTCGTGGCGGCAGCCATTTTAACTGACGACGTCAGTCAACGTCGTTCAAAACTCCGCCTTCTGTTCTCTGATTGGTCCGGTAATCCGCCAATCTGCCTTCTGTTCTCTGATTGGTCCGGTAATCCGCCAATCTGCCTTCTGTTCTCTGATTGGTCCGGTCAAAAATCGACCGGAGAAATCGTTGTCTGAGACAAATCCCAGACCCAGCAGTGAAGGGAAATAGAATTGAGCGGAGCTGTGCAGGAATGGCGAGGGCCAGGCTAGAATAAAATACTTATAAAAATTTATTTATTTCTTGTATTGCGTTTGTAGGCGTAGTCATAAATGATAGTTTGACAACATTTTTGTACAAATAAATCCGTATAGAGCTAGGATTAGTCCGTCCGTGGTGATTTTATTTTGTAAATACAGATGTTTTGCTCGTTCCTTTTCCTGTTGGTGCGACGTAATCTTTAAAAATTGACTCCGGCACAGCTCCGGCGTCCGGCAGAAATAGGATTGGTTTCTAATTTTGACGTACTGCCGTCCGCTCGCCGCCGCTGTGCGGAGCCAGTGTAAACGCTCTCATTGATTATAATGGGTGCGTATTTGCTGCGGAGGTCGGACCGGAGCGGACCGGAGCTGGAATGCATGTAGTGTAAATTTGGGGTAAGACTGAACTGAAGGATGGATAGTGAGGGAGCGAGCAGCGTGTCTCGAGGGAGGCCCCTTGACGTGACATGGGCTGTCTCTCTTCGGTTCTCAAAATGGCAGAAGCTCGGTAGGGGTGGGCGATATATCGAATATACTCGATGTATCGCGATATTTTAAATGTACGATGGTTAAAAGGGCTATATCGTCTATATCGAGGATCCTCCTGCTGTCGCGCGGGCTCCCACTCGCCCCCCTCCTTCCTGCAGGCTGCAGGAGGACGGAGCCGCGGAGACTTTCAGCACAACATGTAAACACGGCAGATATGAAGAGCGCTGCCAGCTGCTGAGGGGGAAAAACAATGTTCTTTCTGAGCTAGTTTGGATTAAATTGTCAGATGAGGGCATAAAAAATGTTTTTGTAGACGATGCTGAAAATAATCCCGAAGAAAGGTCGGAACTACGAATCTTTTTCACCATTTAAACAGCGGAGTGGAGCATGATGAAACGGCAGAACCAAGTGTTTTTCCAGCTGCTGCTTCATTAAAACAAACCACGGGTCTGAGCTCATTTAGTCATGCGTGCACCGCAGAGAGAGGTGGAGACATTATTAAATCAGCATTTTATCATTATCGCTAAAGATACGGTCCTTAGCGGCTAACAAGATGGCTAACGCGTTAGCCGTCTTCTTCCACAGCTGAGACTGACCGTGTCTTTAGCGATATAGAAAACTGATTTAATAATGTCTCCACCTCTCTGTTCACGTTTCTGAGTGGAGGCTGTCGTGTTTTTACACAAGGATTCAATGCGACACTTTGTAGAGCAACTT
>JBBPBX010012977.1:40865-53182 GCA_038048925.1 Garcialebias charrua
ATATCACGATATATATCGTGTATCGTGATATAGCCAAAAAATATCGCAATATAATATTTTCCTCATATCGCCCAGCCCTAAGGTGTGTTTCTGTCTATCATTTTCTTAATAAATGCACTTTAATGGTCAAATTAGCTGCATTTCGCCGGGGCGGTGCAGCTGGCTGCTGGATTGAAGCAGTGAGCAGAGAGGTGGGGAGAGTATGGCAGGCCGATTGGGTCATTAATAGCTAGTGAAGATTCTCAGTCATCCAGGACATGGTGAATTCTAAAAAGTGCAATAAAAAAAACAAAGTATAGTATAATAGTATAATAAATAGTATAATAAATAAAGTCCAGTTGTTTTTGTCTTGAACTTTTTTTAATTTGTCATTATAGGCACGTTTTCCTATTACATGATACAACAGCCAACAGCATGCCATACTATTACTACTATGGGGCCATCAGGAACTGCTGTTTTTTTTTTTTTCAGTCAGAATGAATGGAAACGGTCATATTTCAGTCAAATGGTTTATAAATATGGGAAAAAATCTATAAATATGTCACTTCGTCCTATAAGTTGCAAGGCATGTAAATTATGCAAAAAACTGCAACTTACAGGATGAAAAATACAGTAGTTATTATTTTTCTCCCTCTCTTTTTGAATTATGCATGTGTTCAGTGTTGAATTATTTTAACTAAACTGTTCTGTTTTCAAGTTTACAGTTTTTGTTTGCCATTAGAGATATGTTGTGTGTGGGAACAATTAAACTTTTTCTCTTGGGTTAGATTTAAATAACAAATAGGTCAGTGCTTTTATTGAGGCAAGAAGCAAATTGATGTACTGTATCCAGTAATTGTTATAAAACTACATTTACTACCAAAGTTTAGGAAGAAAATGACAGTAATCTTATCACTTTACAATTAGTTGCATGGAACTGAAGTACAACAGGTTGCCGCTACGGTTACAGCTCGGTGCCGTGATGGTATTAAAAAATATTTTGATGGTATTAAAAAGGTATTAAAAGGTATTAAATTCAACTCTAGAATTTCTGCATATACCCTGGTCCTGTCAATCAATCAGCCAGATGTTTCCTCTGAAGCTTCATGAACAAAGAATCATAAATCAGTTCAGTTCACATCTGGATTTATTTTATTTCGCTACATTTAGTTTGTTTGGCTCAGATACAGAATGTGATCAATAAATTAAATGTTATGTCATATTTTACTTTTTCTCTCAAATGTTCAGCTTCAGTTTAGAATAAATCTGAGCTCCATTTTTTTTATCTCTTGAGTTTTACAATCGTTCTGGTTCAGATGATGAGGTTCATCTGTGCATTTTTCTGATCACAGCTGTAAATATCAAGTGTGATGAATATTAAATAAAAATTAATGAAGTCAACAGAAGTTGTTTTGTCATTAAGAACTGGGAGTTTGGTAAAGAGGAGGAGAAGAGTGTCCAGGCAAGATGGAGAAAAGTTTCAGGAGTGATTTGTGACAAAAGAGCATCAGCAAAGGTCAAAGGTAAAGTTTAACGACAGTGGTGAGACCAGATATGTTGTATGGTCTAGAGACAGATACATGGACAAAAAGACACGAGACAGAACTGGAAGTAGAAATGAAGATGTTGAGGGTCTCCTTAGGAGTGACAAGGATGGAGAAGATTAAGAATGAGATCATCAGAGGTACAGCACATGTTGAACATCTGGGAGATAAAGTTAGAGAGGACACACTGAGATGGTTTGGACATGTCCAGAGGAGGGACAGTGATTTGGACATATCCAGAGGAGGGACAGTGGGTATCCACCTTATTCCTGAGGGTGTCACTGTAGAAGCGATTATGTGTCTTACTTCCGTTTGACCCCGGAAGTAGAATTTCTGCATTGGCTCCTCGTTGTTTACTTGCTAATCTGCGCGCGTTGTTGAAGTTCTGTTAAAGTTCTGTTTTCTGTTATGTTGAGCTAATACTGTCACGAAGATGTCCTTTCGGAGCTCGGGTACCTGTTGCGCTGTTCGTGGCTGTACTAATAATCAGACGAAGCTGAATTAGTGGCTGCAACTAGTGTGTGTTGAACATGCTCCGAAAACAAAAACCTGCATCCTTCTTTGTGGCTGGGCTACGAGAAACCACCTGAAAAAAGACTCCATATGTTTATGTTTATTAAATTTGTTCATTTTTTTTACAAAAGAAACAATACAAGACAATCTCATTAAATTATAGTGTACAAAATGTAAAAAAATGGTAGCAGAAAGAAGAATAAATCTTATTATATCTGCCCCTTACTTACAACAATCAGATTAAACAACAATAATCAGCCATGTAAACAATAATAATCTTCAACCAACTTTTTCCAACAATCAGATTAAACAATAATCTTCAACCAACAGTACAAAATGACTAACTCTTTCTAATTGATACAATACACATTACGCTATTTCATATATATTTTTTAACACATTTGTTTTGATCATTTTTTTAAATGTAAACATTGACTTGGCATTTTTAACTACATTCTCCAAGCCATTCCATAATCTAATTCCCTGGATTGAGGTAGAACGTCCCTTCAAACTGGTTCTGAATTGTGGTTTTACAAACAACTCTGTCCCCTTAAGATTATAACAACTTTGTCTTTTAACAAAGTGCATTTGGATATTTAAAGGTAATGCATTATTTTGAGCTCTATACATAACTGATAAAATATTATAGTCTACCAAATCATGGAACTTCAATAACTTTAGGTGATAGAATAATACCATACCATACCATACCATTTTATTTACTGTATAAAGCACTACAGGAACAAGTCCACACCAAAGTGCTGGACAAACAAACACGCAACAGGCAACACAGACAAAGAAGTACAACACGAAAAACATAGAAACATTGCAGATCATAATCTGTAATAATAAATAATGTAAATAATGTACTTGATGGATGACGGTAATGCTTTCTAGTGATAATTCTTACAGCTCTTTTCTGTAATACAAAAATAGGTTTTGTGATTGTTTTACACGCATTCCCCCAAACATCAATGCAATAGATTAAGTGTGGAACAATGATTGTGTTATACAACAAATACAGAGCTTTATCATTCAATAGGTCTCTGACTTTGTACAGTACTGCAATCGATTTAGCTATTTTTATTCTTACAGAATTTATGTGTTGTTTCCATGTCAGTTTGTCATCAATGATAACACCCAAAAACTTCACCTCACTCACTCTACAAATCTCAACATCCTCAATTTTGAGTGGAACATCAACAGTTTTCTTTTTATTACTGAATATCATGTAATTAGTTTTCTCTAGATTTAATGATAATTTATTTATTTTAAACCAAGTTTGTATCTTGACAAATTCTGTCTTTATCAATTCCAACATTTGTTCTATATCTTCACCTAAACAGAAAAAAGTGGTATCATCAGCAAAAAGTACACATTTAAGGAGTCCTGACACATTTACCAAGTCATTCACATATAAAATAAAAAGCTTTGGTCCAAGTACAGAGCCTTGGGGAACTCCACATGTGATATTACAGAGGTCAGATCTTACATCATTTATTTGTACAAATTGTTTCCTATCTTTTAAGTAGCTAGATACCCACTGTAATGCTGGTCCTCTAATACCATATTTGTTCAGTTTTTCTAGGAGAATGGTGTGATCAATAGTATCGAATGCTTTTTTTAAATCAACAAAAATACTGATACAATATTGTTTTTGATCGACAGCAGTAGTTATTTGTTCCATTAATTCCATGAGAGCCATTGATGTAGAGTTTTTTGTATCTAAACCCATACTGACTGTTGCTTAGAATATTTTGTTTATCTATAAATTGGTCTAGTCTGTTTACAAATAGTTTTTCAAGAATTTTTGAAAACTGTGGTAACAAGGATATAGGTCTATAATTGTTGAATACACATTTATCACCATTTTTAAAAAGAGGAACGACCTTAGCTACTTTCATATTATCTGGAAATATTCCTGTTGAAAATGATAAGTTACATATGTATGTGAACGGCTCAATAACATGGCTCATTATGTCCTTCACAAACATCATATCCATGTCCACCCAGTCTTTCGATCTCTTGTCTGTAAGATGTTTTACTACATTCATTATTTCCTCTTTGTTAGTTCCATTTAGAAAAATACTATTTGCACAACCTGTAATTGAGTGGGTCACATTTTTATCTACTTTTGGTATCTTAGCTGCAAGGCTTGATCCAACATTCACAAAATATTGATTAAATTCATTTACAATTTCATTTTCATCATGAATTTCATCGTTGTCTTTTACAAAATATTTTGAAATACCAGTTTTTGCTTTATGATTCTTCAGGACACTATTCATTACTCGCCATGTTGCTTTCATATCACCATTACTTTTATCTAATAATTTACTATAATATTCTTTCTTATGTTTCCTTATAATCCCTACTAATTTATTTTTATACTTTTTATATTTTTCTTCAGCGCTCTGACTTCGCAATTTCAAGAAACATGAATACAAATAATTCTTTTTTTTACAAGCATTTCTCAACCCTTTTGTCATCCATGGTTGATCAATCGTATTTCTCTTTGTGTAATTTGTTTGCACACAATTCTTTTCGTACAGAGCTTCCAGGATATTCATAAACTCATCATATGCTCTGTTCGCATCATCAACATACACATCATTCCAGTCTTGTTTATCTAGATCCTCTTTCAATTTTTCCAAAACTTTTTTTGACGTGTTTATGATCTTTTTCTTCATTGCGACTGCTTTTGTGATGCTTTGATCATTTTTATAGATTGTGAAAACTGGTAAATGATCACTTAGATCGGTCGTTAAGATACCACTTATCACGTCCCCATTTGTTATATTTGTGAAAATATTATCAATTATTGTGGCACTATGAGTTGTAATTCTTGTTGGCTTTGATATCACTGGATACATATTTAAACTGTACATTGAGTTTATAAATGTGCTTATGTTATTTGAATCTGTTTTATTTCCCATATCAATGTTAAAGTCTCCACACAAAAAAACATTTTTATTAAAACTCTTCTCCATTAGCTCCAAGATTTTATCCGTGAATATTTCTATATTTGCTCCTGGTGATCTATATACACAACTTATTATTATGTTTTTATCGTTTTTGTTTATTATTTCTATTGTTATCATTTCCATAATATTATCAACTATTATTGACATTTCACTATTTAATTTACATTTTATTTCATTATTGACAAACAGAGCGACTCCACCACCTCTTTTATTATTTCTGTTCATATGATATAATTCATACCCCTCGATGTGAATATTACTTGTGTTATCATCATTGAGCCATGTCTCTGACAGCGCTATTATTGTAAAAGTTCTATTTAACTGTTTTAAGTAATCTGTTATTTTGGATATGTTTGCATTTATACTTCTGCTATTAAAGTGAATAATAGAGAGAACTCCTTTTGATATATTGATGTCATTAAACTGCTCTTCATTATAATATTCGCTATCTTTTATTACAGGGAAAAAATTTGCATCAATCACATTTTCAACATTATATATTTTAGGTTCTGAGTCTTCGTATGTTGTCATGTTCTAATGTATTTGTTCATTTCACTGTATATTTTATCCATTTGTAATTTTTCATCTCCTGAATTCATCCAGATCCGTCAGCTCTTTTATCATTTTAGGCTGAGACCCTTCCTTTGTTTTGATAAAGATGTATCCATTTCTTGTCCATGTTGAATGTATTTTGTTTTTGCTTTTTAACCACCTTGCATCCTTTGCAATTTTTCCATTTTTTTTGGTAAGATGTTCATTTATGTAAACGTCTGTTCCCTTCAGATTTCTTCTATTTTGCATAACATAGTTTTTTGTATACCTGCTATAGAACTTGACGACTACTGACGGTTTGAATCTTGGTGAATTATTGGGCAGGGTGTGACAGAACGAAATGTCCCCATAGTTTATCTTGTGGTGGACCACTAGGGGGCTCTACTCACACCCAGTGGACCGAATGGGTTAAGGATGCTTTTATTGTGAAAGGTCCAGAGGACCGGATGTTATGTGGGTATATAAGGCGGAGTTGGGTGGTTTTCCCGCCAGTTAAAGTAGGAGTGAATAAAGTGAAGACCTGCATCCCGTCTCCTGTGTCGTCTCTTCACCACCTCCTACAATTGGTGACCCACGTGAGCTGAATATGTCGACGCATGAAGCTACAGCCAGCTCCCCTCAGCTGTCCCCTGTGGTGGAACCCCCACAGGCGGCCTCGCTCGCTTTTGCGGTGTCCGCCAGGATGCCGGACTTTTGGCTGAACGCCGCCCCGGCGTGGTTTGCACACGTCGAAGCGCAGTTCGTCCTTCGCGGGATTTCTTCAGACGACACCAAATACCACCATGTGGTCGCGGCGCTGGACCCACGGTCAGCCCAGCGGGTAATGAGCCTGCTCGAGGCCCCTCCTGCTCAAGGAAAATACGCCGCAATCAAGGAGCTCCTTCTGCAGCGTTATACGCTTTCAGACGCGGAGCGCGCGGAGAAACTGTTTTCTTTCCCCGGTTTGGGCGATGGAACAGCTTTGGAGCTAGTGGAAGGCATGTTAGCCTTGCGGGGCTCAGGCGACTGCGAGTTCCTCTTCCGCCACCTTCTCCTCCGCAAGTTTCCAGCACAAGTGCGTAATGTCCTGGCCAACTCCACGTTTCTGCAGCAGAAGAATTACCGCGCGCTGGCTGGAGAAGCTGACCGCATTCTTCTAACGACAAGGACCTTCGAAGTCCAGATGGCGGCCCACGGATCTCCAGCAGCGCCCGAGTTTCAAGTAACGCCCTCAGCGCCGGACGAGCCATCGGTGGTAGCAGGGGTCGCTAGCCGCGGGCGGACAGGAGCCGCCTTTTGCTACTACCACAAGCGTTTTGGCGCCAAAGCACGACGGTGCGTCCCGCCGTGCAGCTACAAACCTCAGGGAAACGACAACGCCAACGCACGCTAGCAGCCGCGGCCGTTGGCGACAAGGAAAGGCTGCTTTTCATCGAAGACTCGAGGTCGGGGAGGCGGTTCCTGGTGGACTCTGGTTCGCAGAAGAGCCTTGTTCCCCCGTCTGGCTCCGACACGTTGGCTGAAGGCTGCGGGCCGCAGCTAACCGCGGCTAACGGCTCACCCATCAAGACGTTTGGTGAAAGGTTGGTGACTGTTCGTTTCCATGAACGAGACTTCCAGTGGAACTTTGTGGTAGCTGCTAGCTCAGTCCCTATTTTAGGGGCCGATTTTCTTTGTGCTCACGGGCTCCTGGTTGATATGGCTAACAGACGTTTAATCGACGCGGTGTCCTTTTCGTCACTGCCTTGCGAGACGCGAGGAGCTGGGCCTCTAATGCATGCTAATTTTTTAGCTTCGGGTGATGTGTTTCAACGTTTATTGTCTGAGTTTCCCTCGCTAACTGTTCCTAACTTTGCCAACACAAACACAAAGCATGGGGTTGAACATTACATTCCCACAACAGGTCCCCCGGTGTTCGCACGGGCACGCCGCCTCGATGCTACTAAGCTAGCAATAGCACAGGAAGAGTTTGCTAACATGGAGCATTTAGGCATCGTGCAGCGCTCAAACAGCCCGTGGGCCTCCCCCCTGCACATGGTGCCCAAAGCAGACGGCAAATGGCGACCATGTGGGGATTTCCGCCGCCTTAATAACATCACAGAGAACGATCGTTATCCCATCCCCCACATCCAGGATTTCTCAGTGCACCTGGATGGGACCTCTATTTTTTCAAAAGTAGATTTAGTACGGGGGTACCACCAGGTCCCTGTGCATGTGGAGGATGTCCCTAAAACCGCTGTGATCACGCCTTTCGGCCTGTTTGAGTTTTTGCGCATGCCTTTTGGTCTTAAAGGAGCAGCACAAACATTTCAGCGGTTGATGGATTCAGTCCTAAGGGGTCTGTCCTTCGTATTTGTGTACTTGGACGACATCCTGGTGGCTAGCAGCTCAGCTGAGCAGCACATGTCCCACCTCCGCGAGGTTTTTCAGCGCCTAGCAGCACATGGCCTGATTGTAAATACAGCAAAATGCCAGTTTGGACTGCCAGTCATTGACTTTTTGGGCCACCGCATTTCTGCCAGTGGTGCTGTCCCGTTACCAAACAAAGTGCAGGCGGTGTCAGATTTTCCACAGCCCCAGTCTGTTAAAGCGCTACAAGAATTTTTGGGAATGGTGAATTTCTATAACCGTTTCCTCCCCAGGGCAGCACAACTGCTGCGCCCGCTCTATGGAGCGCTGAAAAAGAAAAAGCCCAACGACAGTGTTGACTGGACACCAGAACGCCTACAGGCATTTGGTGATGCTAAAGCTGCACTGGCCACTGCTGCCCTTCTGGCCCACCCATCCCCGGCGGCACAAATAGCTTTGACAACAGACGCATCTGATGTCGCGGTGGGGGCTGTGTTAGAACAGCAGGTGTCAGGAGTTTGGCAGCCGCTTGCATTTTACAGCCGTACGCTGCGGGACAATGAGCTTAAATACAGTGTTTTTGACAGAGAGTTGCTGGCGCTTTACCTAGCTACACGCCATTTCAGGTTTTTCCTGGAAGGCCGCCAGTTCACTGCATACGTTGACCACAAACCCTTGGTGTTTGCCATGTCGAAAATTTCTGACCCCTGGTCTGCTCGCCAGCAACGCCACCTCGCAGCGGTGTCTGAATTTACTACAGACATTCAGCATGTGGCTGGAAAGTCCAACGTGGTGGCCGACTGTCTCTCCCGGGTGCTGATCTCCCCCGTGTACGTGGGCATCGATTTTTCTGCCATGGCTGCGGACCAACGTAGCGACGCAGAAATACTCGAGCTCCAGTCCGGGCCCACGGGCCTCGAGTTGGAGGAACGGCAGGTGAATGACGGAGGTCCTCTCCTGCTCTGTGACGTTTCTACTGGCAGGCCCCGCCCCCTGGTTCCAGTTTCATGGCGACGCCGCGTTTTTGACTCCTTGCATTCCCTTTCGCATCCAGGGGTTAGAGCATCGGTGAAACTGGTCAGTTCAAAGTTTGTTTGGCCCGGTCTGCGTAAAGCGGTTAAGGAGTGGGCAGCAGCGTGTGTCCCATGTCAGCGTGCTAAGGTTGACAGGCACACCAAAGCACCTTTGGAACCTTTCCCTATCCCTAGTCGGCGGTTTGACCATGTGCACGTGGACCTGGTGGGCCCTCTGCCTCCATCACAAGGTTTTACTCATCTGCTGACTATGATAGATCGGACCACCAGGTGGCCTGAGGTGGTTCCTCTGACATCCACAACGGCTGCAGTGGTGGCCCGGGCATTTTTGTCTACCTGGGTTGCACGTTTTGGCCCCCCTTCAGACATTACATCAGACAGGGGCCCGCAGTTTGTTTCTGAGCTTTGGTCTACCATGGCCAAGGGCCTGGGGACGAACGTTCACAGGACCACAGCTTACAACCCTCAAGCTAATGGTTTGTGTGAACGGTTTCACAGGTCATTGAAAGCTGCACTGCGAGCTGCATTGACCGGTGACAACTGGATTGACCGTCTTCCCTGGGTGTTGTTAGGTTTACGTACCGCAACCAAAGAGGACCTGAGCTCTTCCCCGGCTGAACTGGTTTACGGTCAACCTGTGCGCGTCCCCGGTGAGTTTTTACCTGAGGTACCCTCACCACAGTTCGCCCCGCCGTTGCAACATTTTTCGTCTCAGGGGGACTCCGTTCGTGTCCCCGGCCCGGTACACCATTGTTTACCTCAGTCATTTGTCCCTAAGAGTCTGGAGTCCTCTAAATTTGTTTTTGTCAAACACAATGCACACAGGACACCACTACAGCCTGTGTATGATGGACCGTTTCGGGTTCTTCAGCCAGGCCCAAAACATTTCCTTTTAGATTTAGGGGGTCGTACTGAGACTGTCTGTATTGATAGGCTTAAACCGGCTCATGTTGTGTCAGATGATCAGGTTGTTACGGCCCAGGCTCCTCGCAGGGGCAGACCTCCATCCACGTTGCTAACGGATTGCTGCCCTCCTTCCAGAGACTCTCAACAACCATTGGAGCCCGAATCTTCTGCAGCCCCTCATCGTCACCCCCCGCTCCATCAAACTGGTTCTGCAGGGCCCAGGTTCAGCCGTTCTGGGCGTTTAATCAAACCTAAAATGCGGGACTAGTGATGGACCTTACTGGGTGTTCTGGGGGGGCGTGTGTGGTGGACCACTAGGGGGCTCTACTCACACCCAGTGGACCGAATGTGTTAAGGATGCTTTTATTGTGAAAGGTCCAGAGGACCGGATGTTATGTGGGTATATAAGGCGGAGTTGGGTGGTTTTCCCGCCAGTTAAAGTAGGAGTGAATAAAGTGAAGACCTGCATCCCGTCTCCTGTGTCGTCTCTTCACCACCTCCTACAATCTCAATGTTCCTTTCCTGTAAGAAAGTAACTACATGTTCCTCCAGAGTCTCTTGTTCTTCCTGAGATGCATTCTCAGTTTGGTCTTCGTTGGTAAGATTTCTTACATTTGTCTTACACTTACTAATATCAAGTCCTGAGATCACCACATTGTCTTGCTTTGTGTATTGTTCTAAGTCCTCTATTTTTCATTCTAGTTCAGCAATTTTATTGTCTTTGCTAATTATCAGTCCTTTCAGTTCTCTTATTTCTTTCACCAGATCGGCCTGGGAATCCATTTTTTTTTTGTTAAATTTTCTATTTGTCCACTCATAAAGTTGAGTGATTCTTTAAATTCTTGCATTTCTACTGCGTTGTTTCCCTCCGGGTCTGGTGATTTTTGTCCTATATTTCTCATATTTACAGAGACTGGTGACTTATGTCCTTTACTTCTCGTCATACTTGCAGAGCTTGTAATCTAATGGTAGCAGGTCTCTGGTTTGTTTGCTGAACCACGTGGCGCTTCCACGAGGCTCACAGGCCTAACGATGGTGGCTGTGGACGAGCAGTGCAGCACCCAGATCAGCAGTTATTAGAACAGAACTCACGGTTTCAGCAGCTTGCAGCAATCAGCTCTATTATCCGAAGAGGTTTTGCTCACTAGATCCGATGTAGCCCAGTTAGCACAGCACGTAGCTCCAGCTCCAATAGCTTCAGGCGCAGCTGCGACACCAGCCTGGTCCCAGGCGGTGGTCCCCTGGCTCGCCCACGGCGCTCGGCCCAGCTCGAAGCCCCAGGTGGCGTTCACGGCTCTCGGCTCACTCGCGGCTCTTGGTCCAGCTCAAAGCCCCAGGTGGCGTTCACGGCGGCCCACTCGCGGCGTTCGGTCCAGCTCAAAGCCCCAGGTGGCGTTCACGGCTCGCGGCCCAGCTCGAAACTCCAGGCGGTGTTCACGGAGCTCGGTCCACAAACTCCACCACGCTACCACTGTAGCGTGCTTTGTTGTATTCTTTCGCTGCAACAAAGCACCTCCAGCGTGCTAGCCCGTAGCTACGCTAGGCTAACACTCGGCAAAAACTCACGGACACGTTGGCTTGTAGATTCATAATTCTGAATCGCATGTTCCAGTCCAATTTCCGCAGCTTTTTCAGCGCTCCTCTCTGCACATCCAACGCAAAAAACTGAAGTACAAGCTCTCCAAATACTCCTTTCGAGGTAGCACTGGCAGGAGCCCGACTAAAAACATCCACTCTGCTCATCCGCCATCTTGAAAAGTGTTTGTCTTGTGAATGCTCCATCAGGGATCATGTGTCTTGAAAGTGCGCGCTTTGTTTCTCGGGGGAGGATGGGGTCACAAAACATACCTAGGACACCAAATTCCAAGTCCAGATTAACACCACACACCTTCAACTTCTGAATGGATTGCAGCAAGTTTAGGGCAGGAGTTCCGTGACAAATGAACTGAACACAGTTGAGCTCTGATAGAAATCACCGCAGCACATCAGCACAGAGAGAAGAAACAACGGTTGGTTTTGAGACCAAAGAGCTGCAAGAGCTATGGTGTCAATGTAATCGTTCCTCCACATATCCTCCAGAGGATCGAGAACACCAGGTATGATTTAAGAGACAGCTTTTAGTTTTATGATTTTATGTAGTCAGTGATTAAATGATACTAATATTTTCGTTCATAACTGGCAAATAAACACACGCACCTATATATTTGTATGCTGTATGTGCGTTTATATATATATTATATATATATATATATATATAATATATATATATAATATAGGTGTGTGTGTGTGCGTTTATTTACATATATATAATCTAGGTGTGTGTGTGTGTGTTCATAAATGAACCCTAATGTTTGTATAATGTACTTTTACTTTCAGATGGGCTTGACGAGTGTGGAGCTGTAAACACCACCAATCACATGCAGCATGACTGTTGGAATGTGGATTGACATAATGTCAGAACAAACCAAGGACCTTAT
>JBBPBX010012978.1:0-20001 GCA_038048925.1 Garcialebias charrua
GACCCTGTCCTTCACTTTGCTGTGCAGTGAAGGGAAATGAGAATTGAGCGGAGCTGTGCAGGAAGGCGAGGGCCAGGCTAGTTACACAAAGGCAGAAGAAAGCTGAACATTTATTCTAAAAACAATTAGTAAATTGCCTTCTACTGTAGCCTGGCCCTCGCCTTCCTGAACAGCTCCGCTCGAAGCGAAGTGAAGGACAAGGGTCTGGTTTTAACCAGGCTACTTCTACTGTATTGGCGCACATAAACATTGTTGGTAAAATATCTCTTGAAAATCTCCACTAGATTACCGGTATACTTGCAGCTTGGGTGACCAAAGGTGGGGGCAGGAGTGCAGTAATAGGCATGATGGAAGATTAAGTTGAGTTTGAATAGGAGGTGTGAATATGTCCCCCTGAAACCTAAAACAAAAAAGTCACTCAGGTATTCAACAGGCCTTTGTTTACTACAGTGAGGGGCCGTTTACACGACGCATATTTTGAGTGAAACGGCACCTTTCTGTCTGCGTTTCTGCTGATCGTTTACACAATAACAATCTTTGAATCCAGAGGGTTCTGAATCCACCTGTCAGAGTGTGGAGGTTTTTCACTGACCCCCCCATTGAAAACATAAACATCTCCCACTGAAATCAAAAAGGCGTTCAATACAAGATCAACTGGAGTTTATTTGTTGCAGAAAACGTTTCGACTCCTATCCAGGAGGCTGGCTTTTTCAATTCACTGAAAAACAAACTGTGGGAGTTTGGAGTTATAATAGAACCACACACCATCATATGTAAATTGTAAGCTGAGGTAACACATACATGTAAATTGACAGATCACACCTTAACAGTAGGGGGTTCCCTTGAGGTCAGTTGATCTTGTATTGAACACCTTTTTGATTTTATCATGCCCTGGATGACTGAGAATCTTCACCAGCATCTCGCACTGAGCTTTTGTTTGAAACATTCATTCAACCTTTTTAGGCAGGTTAATCTCATTGAGCCTCGAGGACTCATTTACAAGAGCGACTTGTCTACAAACTAAGATGACAACAGCAACAGTAGATTTTCCTTGAACAATCACCAATAGAGAATCATAAGAGAGAAATGATTTTTTGAAGTTAAAGAAGAAGTTATCAAAGTCGCCAAACAGACAGATTATAAGGCAGATGTAGGAAATCAAAAACAGGAACATGTCCGAATTGGTTTTTGACAGGAGTCCAACAGATTCTTAAAGCCATTTAGAGAAGTCAAGGCCGAGGGCTTCAGATCTTTTTGTAAGATATTCCAGGAAGCAGGAGCGGAGTAGGAGAAGGCCCTTTTGCCAAGTTAAGTTCTCACTGACCTTGTGCCAAAGTAAACATCAGAACGCACCTTGGCGTTCTGATGTTTACTTTGGCACAAGGTCAGTGAGTGTGCACTCTCACTGAGATCACACGCTGTAGCTGCACTCACACAAAGACATGTAGGAGGAGATGTAAGAGGGCAGCAGACCAAGAAGTGATTTAAAGATGAAAATGTACCAGTGGAAGAGTCTGCGTGAGGTTAATGATGTGCAGTTAACCAGTGAATACAGGGTGCAGTGGTGGGTAATGCATGCCACATGTGCGCACACGCATGTGCAGACAGACGGCATTCCTATCAATAACAATGGCGGTGGACACACACCGCTTTCTGATCTACGACTGATGGAATATATTTTGATTCTGATGTTTAATTAATCTAAACCTGAATCCAGCTGCTGTGACCAACATGTGTTGGACGAGTTCTTTGTGGGTTATGGGGCTCTTTGTGGGTTATGGGCTCTTTGTGTGAGTGTTAACTGGACATCATTAACCTCACGCAGACTCTTCCACTAGTACATTTTCATCTTTAAATCACTTCTTGGTCTGCTGCCCTCATACATCTCCTCCTACATGTCTTTGTGTGAGTGCAGCTACAGTGTGCGCTCTCAGCTAAGTTGTTTGCAAAATATATTACAATCAGTTATAAATAAGAACAGAATAAATGTGATTCCACTTGAATTTTTAATGCTTGATTTCAATTCTGTAACAAAACATTATATTTGTGGATTTAAACTCTTTTAAAACCTTAAAGGTGCTATGTGTAACTTTCTGTAGAGCACAGAAATTAGAAATATTTTCAACAGGCAAAGCATTCTGGTCCCTCCCCCTCAGAGCCATATATGGCTCTGCTCCCCTTTGCTCTGCTGAAATTCAAATTCAAACTCTGTTTTTATTGGCTGGTTAACGGCGGGTCGCTCTGTTTTTAGTGTTTTTATAAATGCTGATAGAGAAGCAAGGGGACTATAGTTTTTTCAGAGATTACTTTGTCTAACATCAGTTTGTCAGGAAATAGTGACAGAGTGAATAAATATGTTAAAAATATATTGCTAGAAAAGTTACAGACTGCACTACAAAGTTACATAGTGCAGCTTGAATGGATCAATGTTTAAGTGATGCTGATGTTTTCCAGTGAGGGAAAGTGGAATAACATTTAATGTCCTATATGTGTGTTACAGGATAGTGACGAGTCATTATACGAGGCTGATGGAGAAGAGCAACAATATGCAGGTACGTTGTGTCAGCAATTCTTTTCTGTTTTGTGATTTGTTGTACCATCTGTGCTGTAGACAGTGGCGGAGTTAGACTTTCATTGCTGGGAGGGCCGGGGGGGGGAGCAAGGCTATCTGTAAGGGGTCCACTGACTATTACAATGGCAATACAGTAAGAGTAGTTTCATTCACATACCATATATAAATAAAGACTGATGAAATGAGATTTGCGCATGTATTTGCAGTTCATTATTACTGCATGCCACACAAAGCATAAGTGGACATTAATTTCTAAATGACACCTTTGTGACAAGACAATACTTACAATGAGAATTCAGTGTCACACAGTTCACAATTATGTAAATGTACTATTTGTCTTGCAAGGCAAAAAAATGTAAACATAGCATTTAACTATTTACACCTGAAACAAAAATACCCAAGTTTAAGCACAATGGGAATACCCAACCACACTGCATTGTTTAGAAATAAGAAAGAGGGCTGGCATCTTAATATACCTACATGGGCAGGAGTCCACATTACTGTATTACTATATTTTTGTTTTGTTCACATAGTCTATAATGAACAAAAAGAATCTCATAAAAAATTTGTTGGTTAATACTTGAGCTTCACTTTTTAATGCTTAACAGTGCTGATAATGAATCACTGCAAACTATAATTTTAATTATTGTAGTATTCTCCACCCATTCTAAAGCCAATAAAATAGCACACATTTCTACTGCAACACACACAATGACGTACAAAAGAAATTCTGGGGTGGGTCGGGGGCACTGGGGTGGGGGGCAATCAGATGGCCCGGGGGGCTTTCCCCCCCCTTCCCCCCCTAGATCCGCCACTGGTGGTAGAATAATGAAGTTATGTGAAGACAAGAGTGGAGCCGGGGGAGGGTGGTTTCTGTTGTAGTCTTCTAAAGTGGGGACTGCTGTTGATAGTGTGTGAAATAGTAATGAGGGCGTGAAATAGTAATGAGGGCATTGCAAGTGGGGAGATCGTGGGAGGTTGCTTCAGATTCTCCCACCTTGAGTCAGCAGGAGGCCTGGAGTTCAGTCAGGCTTTTCCTAACATCATGTTATTTTACTGGAGCTGGTCTTCCACTTTTTTCCTGTTGGTGTTCTTTCACTGATCTCAATTCCTTCTGCCCAACTGTCAGCAATACAGTGATACTATTGTCCCATACACTAGTCATGGTTGGGTCAAAATCAAGAAACACAAAACTAACAACTAAAATGAAGTAGTTTAATTTAGAATAAAACTAGCGGTAGTTTGAGTAGGAGCTGCAGCTAATATGGCTGCCTGCTTCCACATCACCTGAGAAAATTGTTGGGTCTTTTAAGTTCTGTACAAAGTATTTGATTGATGTCATTGTTTGTTTATTTTGACAGATGATTGCACTGAATGGTTAAGTGTGATTCCAGGTGCAAGCAACAGCGAATGCAGCATCAGGAACACCAGATGCCGTGATGAGGATAGTGACTGCAGTGATGAAGAATCTGTTGGAGATGAAGAAGAAACTGAATGCAGCAATGAAGATGAGGAAATGGAATTGAGTGAAGAATACATTCACGTGGAAGACACATGGGAAGAGATAGCAGATGAAGAGAGGAATGACTACAGCAAAGTTGATGATGTTCAGTACTCATGGTTTACACATTTGATCCTTCAACTGACAATGTGGAAATCACATTTTACAATTTCAGATAACGCTTACATCGCACTGTTAGACCTGATAAAGTCATTTATTTTTGTGGTTGGCAGCATTTTAAAGATTGATACATTAAAACATTTGGCAGAAAAAATACCCTCAACCATGTATATGATCAGGAAAATACTTTCACTCAAAAAAGATGACTTCATTCACTACGTGGCATGCCCAGTTTGTGACAAAATATATACACTTGAGGAGGCAACCATAATTGTAAAGGATAGACGCGGCATAAGAAATAAATCAGCAAGATGTAGTCATGTTAGTTTTAAAAATCATGCACAAAAGCGGCTTCGTAAGGAATGTGGGACTTTGCTTTTGAAAACAGCCATTGGAAAAAAAGGGTTAACCTATTTATATCCCAAACGTAGCTTTTGCTATAGAAGCATTACAAAGAGCTTGCAGGATTTAGCACAGAGGCCAGGCTTTAATGAAGAATGTGAAAAGTGGAGAAAACGAGAAGTGTGTGACAATGTATATGCTGATGTGTTTGATGGACATATTTGGAAAGATTTTCAAGATTGTGATGGCAAGCCATTCCTTTCTGAAGAATGTAATTTGGGTCTCATGCTTAATGTTGACTGGTTTCAGCCCTATGACAAAGTTAAAGATTCTGTAGGTGTTATGTATCTAGTTGTAATGAATCTTCCTCGTGAGGATAGATTTAAGAAGGAGAATATTATAATTGCAGGAATCATTCCCGGACCACGTGAACCTAAAGGGCATATTAATTCCTACTTGAAACCACTTGTCGATGACCTTCATGACCTGTGGAAGGGGGTGTACTTGTCAGACTCTTCAGCTTTAGGAAAGCAACTATACAGAGCTGCTCTACTGTGTCTGTCAAGTGATATCCCAGCATCTCGCAAGACCGGTGGGTTTCTAGGGCACATGGCAAAAATGGGATGTTCTAAATGTTTAAAAGAGTTTCCAAGAACCATTGATAACAAGGTGGACTACTCAGGTTTCCAGTGTGATCAGTGGCTCCCTAGGTCAAAAGAAAACCACATTTTTTATGCCAGGAAAGCAAAAATAGCCAAATCAAAGGCAGATCAAGCAAGGTTAGAAGGAATTTATGGAGCCAGGTATAGTATTCTTCATGACTTGCCTTATTTTGACCCTGTTAGAATGCATGTTATTGATCCCATGCATAATATCTTGGAGGGCACTGCTAAAAGAGTAATGCAAGTGTGGAAAGAAAAAGGTATACTGAATAGGCAGTCCTTCATAACTTTACAGTCAAGAGTAGATTCCCTAAAAGTCCCTAATGACCTTGATCCTGGGATTCCTGGAAAAATTGAGTCCGCGTTTGAAGGTTTTACAGCTGCCCAGTGGAAGATTTGGGTATGCACTTATTCTTTGTATGCCCTGAAAGGTCTTTTGCATGAAGCAGATTATAATATCTGGAAGTCTTTTGTTGCTGCTGCAAGGATACTTTGTTCTCGGATTGTGACAACAAGTCAGCTGGATGATGCACACAGGTGTCTCAACTTTTTCTGCAATTCATTTGAACGCAAATATGGAAAGGAATGGTGTACCATGAACTTACACCTCCATTTACATCTACAAGCATGCATTATAGACTATGGCCCTGTACATTCATTTTGGTGTTTTTCTTTTGAAAGGGCTAATGGGATTTTAGGTGACTACCATACAAATAACAGACATGCAGAAATCATTATGATGCGTAAATGGTTTCTAGATTGGCAGGTATTTCATAAAGATAAATGTGGACCAAAACAGGCTGAACAGCATTTTACATTCTCTAAAAAGAAAGAATCAAAATGCAGCTACATATTAAATATGGACCAGATAAATAGGCTTAAAATTATGTCTGACAGTGATGTTCCACATGACTTCAGATTGGATGATACATTGGAGACTCTGCTTCCACCTTTACACCGAAGACATATTTCGTGCGAAGAAAGTGATGCTCTCCTTCTCATGTTTAAGACTTTGTACAACAATGACTGTGTACAAAGAGTGTCTTTCAATGCCATTAGGTTTGACAGATGCACACTAGGAGGGGAATTGCTATCAACTGGAGACTACAGAGCTGATGCAAAGTCATGTGTTTTGGCAAGGTGGCTTAGAAATGACGAGCAAACTGGAGAACCTGTTATTGATCTGAAAGCTGCAGCTCGACCAGCGTTGATTTCCAGAATGCTTAAGGTCATAGTCTTTTTGAAAAAAGATGGAAAGACAGTTAAAGCTGAGCATACTGTGGCTGAGGTTAAGTGGTTTAAACAACATGGTGATAGATATTATTACAGTAATAGTGATTCATGTTCTGTTTGGGAATTGGGTTTTGAACCTTTTTCTTATGCAACATACCTGCCGCTGAAAAGAATAATTGGTCGTTGTGCCTATGCCAAGTCTAAGGTTATGTTTTCAAGAACTAGGGAGGAAACTGCATGGGTTGTGGTTCCAGTCTCATCACTGAGATGCAGTTAGGGAAAAGGATAATGAAACATTACTGAATTACCTAAAAAAAAGCTAAGTCTGGGCCTCTGAACATTCAAAAAACAAAACAAAGCAAAAAAACTGTAGAAACATTTCGTCTTTCGTCCGAAAGGCGTCCTCAGTCTGATATGCTGTATTCAGCTCAGTCTTATAAGTAGCAGCCTTTCACAGTGGATCAACAAGTTTGCTGATGACAGCCGAAACCAGCTGCTCACATGATCAAGGAGGACCATCAAACCACTGATTCAAAAGACTGGTTAATATCCAGTCCCCCAGCACAAACACAGTAATACTGTGTATGCTGTTCAGTGTCAGCAGGCCATGTGATCAGTCTTATATCGGAGAAACTAAACAGCCACTGGCCAGAAGGATGGACCAGCACAGAAGATCAACATCATCAGGCTTTTTCCCTCTTTCAGGGATGTAGGTGTTCAAAGTCAAAGTCAACTTTATTGTCAGATCTGCAATATGTACAGTACAGGACATACACAGGACCGAAATTGCGTTTCTCTCAGTCCCTCGGTGCGACAGTAAACATCTAAACATTGAAACACTGAAACATATAATAATAGACATAAGCATAAAATAGTAAAACTAACACTGTCCTGAGTTTTTTGCATAGTGGTATAAGAGTATGAAAATTTACACCAACTCTAAAACTAAAACATTAAACATTTAATGAACATAATATTGTCCTGAGTTTTTGCATACTAGTATAAAAAAAGAGTATAAAAAGTATAACTAAAATAAACTAAAGGTTTCTAGCATTGACATTTGCAAAGTGGCAAAGCAGCGTATGAGTCAATGTACACAGTATATGTATGAGGTAGTAGTTGATGTTGTTATAGAGGCAAAAAGTGGCATATGCAGTAAGGCACATTGGGCATCCCTAAATAAGACCGTTCAGAGCACACTGTATATGTACCAACAGTGGTGTATCCTTGATAGAGAGGAACCAGGGTTTGAGAGAGGAGTAAAGGAGGTCATCTTTGTGAAAAGAAACCGTCCATCATTAAACCGGGGTGGAGGCCTCAGGGTTCAACTGTCCCCCTCCTACAATGCAGTTATTGCAAATGTTTTAGTGGTTTAGTCTTAAAAGGTTATTGTTGCACCAAGGGACAGAGAGAAGTGCAATTTCAATCTTGTGTATGCCCTGTGAATATTGCAGTTTTGAAAATAAAGTTGACTTTGACTTTTTGACTAATGATCCATCGTTGGCTGATGGTCCATGTGAGCAGCTGGTTTCAGCTGTCATCAGCAAACTGGTTGATCCACTGTGAGAGGGTGCTATTTATAAGACTGAGATGAATACAGCACATCAGACTGAAGAAGTCTTTTGGACGAAAGAAAAAATGTTTCTACAGGTTGTATTATTATTATTTTTTTGCTTTGTTTTGTTTTTTGAATGTCCAGAGGACCAGACTTAGCTTTTAGATTAGTTTAGAATCTGTTTTAAAGTCCTTGTGCTCACATAAAGAGCTTTAAATGGCCAGGCTCCTGCTCCTGTGTCAGCTTTTAACAAAATACTCTGCTGCCCGTGACCTTAGCTCACAGACCCAGAACTGCTTAGATGTTCCACGTACACGGATGAAAACTAAAGGGCCTTTCAGTCAGTGGCCCCAAGGCTGTGGAACAGTTTGCCCCTGCAGCTTCGTTTTGCTGACTCTGTTGAGGTTTTTAAAAAAACAACTGAAAACGCTGTTATTCACTCAGGCTTTTATGTCACGATTTTATTGTATTTTGCATTGATTGATATTTGTAGTTTTTAGGCTTGTAGTGATATTTGTAGTTTTTAGGCTTGTTTTATTATGTATATACTTTTAGCATTGATTTTTTTATTGTCCAACGCTTTTTGATTTTATCTCTGTGATAAATGCTATAAAAATAAACTTTACTTACTTACTTACTTTTAAGATTTTTCGACCTAGCATGCATCAGTGTATTACTGAATTACCTTTTTTTTCCCCCTTTTTTTTTACATCGTTTTATTTTTTTAATGCTTATGGAAGAAAAATTGTTGTTTCTCTGAAAAATATGTAACAAGCGTTATTTCAATATTCTAATAAACAAATCTTTTGGCTTGGAAGTTTAATGGCAAGTTCCTCTGATCTTATCCTCAAATGGTGTCCCTATTGAGTTTGTTGATTCCTATAAATATCTGGGTATCCTGGTCGATTCACATCTCTCTTTTAAGCTCCATGTGGAAAACCTAGTAAAGACTCTAGCCGTGTTTCCATCAAGGATTCTAGATGCGCATTTTGAAGTATCGCAGCAGAAAAGCTTAATGGAAACGGCAAAATGCGAATTTACTTCCTCAAATTCGCCAAAAAGTTTATACGCTCGCTTGAGGTGGTTTTTGGGATCTTCGAAAATGAGCAGATGCGCAAAACGACAGATGGAAACACATTTGCCGACTCAGTTCTGCCGTAGCGAACATTCACGTCACTTGACGTTCAGCTGTTTCTGCTCCGGACAACATGTAACATCGCTAAAACTAGTTGGCATGACAGAATAAATACAAGTTGCCCGATAGCAACACGTAACTGAAATATTCTCTCCATTTTGACGAGATGTGTGGCCGGGTTCTGTTTTCAACTGCTACTTCCTGTTTACTGTAGATATGCGCAGTGCTGACGTTTTGATTTTATCATGTCCTGGATGAATCTTCACCAGCATATCTAAGGAAGCAGCAGACAAGTTGAATATTTAAAACAGAAGCAGTTTTTAAACAGTATAAACATACAGTTATTATGGCATTACATATAAACATCTAAATAATGCTATAACACTTTGAATAACATACTTTTACATTCTAAAAAAAAAAAAGCCACTAGGGAGCACAGTGTATCTCTTGTGCAGGTCCCAAGCCCAGGTAAATGGTGAGGGTTGTGTCAGGAATGGCATCCAATGTAAAACACTTTTGCCCAAACTATAATGTGAGTTCATCAAAGTGAAACCATACCGGATCTGTCGAGGCCCTGTATAAGAAAATCAGACTCAGACACTGAATGGTTGAATTTTCGGCAGCTTTCGTCAAAACACGGCAAATGGGAGTTTCGCAACTATCTCTGTAGGGCTCTGGTTAATTGCTTTGTCACCTGGCGGGTTTGTTTACGGTCTTTGTTGGTCTCACACACTACAGGAAGCAACGCTGTTTATGTAAAAGAGATTCTCTTTTGTAAAACTGGCTTTGTTTCCTTATTCGTCTCCTGTGTGTCTGACTAGCAGGGTCAGGCCAACCTAGTGGCAATGCAATCCACATATGGTAATTTAAAAGCTCAGGTTGATAGCTTCAAACCCACACCTTCTCATTTCTTTGAATTGAGAAGCCAAACATGTGCAAACAACAGCATGTTTGCATCTCACACAGTATGGGCTAACATCAGGATACATAGAGGACAATTTCAGTTTAGAGATGTGAGCTCTAAGTAGGGATTCCCAGACTTTGCTCTCCCCAACCACATGAAACAGATCAGCAGTCACAAACATATCAGCAGCAACATGATGTGATTGATTTTGTCACAGTGGTTATTTTTTCATGAGTCTAACAGCCTCAGGGTAGAAGCTGTTCCTCAGTGTAGTGGTTCTACACTAAATGCTCCTCCGTCCTCAGCCTACTTTCTGAGGTGAGCGGTGCAAAAACTGTGTGTGTGCTGTGTGAGTTTTCATTCATTCAACCTTTATTTACAGTAGTTTCTGGTGTATAGGTCGCACCTGTGTATAGGTCGCATTGTCCAATTATCACCAATAGATTGGAAAAATCCCTACATAGGTCGCACTGGTGTATAGGTCGCACCTATGTTTAGCTCTGATGCAAATGTCTGCCACAGGAGTGCACAACAAGGCTTTTAAGAAGATTAACACTTAAAAACAATTATTTGTTTGATAAAAATTATAGCAAATATATGTCTGAGCTGAACTTTTCCTTAATAAATGAACATAATTGTGAAATGAGCTGGATTTAAACATTTGTTTTGCCGAAAGTGATAACAAGCCATATATAGGTCGCACCTGAGTATAGGTCGCAGGCCTTGAAAAAAACTATAAAAAGGTGCGACCTATACATCGGAAAATACGGTATACAGGCTAACCTCGATGAGCCACGGGGACTCATTTACAAGAGAGACCTGTTTCACTCTAGTTTCACTCACACCCAGGGTCAATTCACCAATCAGCCTAACATGCATGGTTTTGGATTGTGAGAGGAAACCGGAGCACCCGGAGAAAACCCACGCATGCAGGGAGAGAACATGCAAACTCCACCCAGAAAGGCCCCCGGACCGGGATTTGAATGGGGGACCTGCTCGCTGAGAGGCAGCAGCTCTACCAGTTGTGCAACCATGCTGCCCAAGAGGTATGGTTCTCAGTGGACAGTAATACGAACATGATCTTTGGTATGATTTATTGCTGTACAGTAATTACACTACCCAACAGTATTCATCCATCCATCCATCCATTTTCGTCCGCTTATCCGGGGTCGGGTCGCGGGGGTAGCAGCCTAATGCCTCTTTTCCACCGCTCGGCTCGGCTCGGGTTGGATCGGCTCAGGTCGGCTCAGTTCGGGTCGGGTCACATCTATGTTCTGTTTCCACAGCTTTTTTGTACCCCTTCTGTGGGCGGGGTCCAGAATCCTACTCGTCTTACCACATGGTGGCAGTAGTGTTCCTCAAGCTATTTACTACAGTACTAGCCACCACTAGAAGAAGAACACAATAAAGACTTTGTTTCACATATTATCAATTCTATCAAAAACCACAAAGCTGATATTTTTCAAAAAAATCTAGTGTGATCACAACATGTTCATATACGAAATGTATCCTGTTGGAGTTATTTGAAATAAAATTCAATGTTTTATAGACATAAATGTGTCAACCTACGTCCATTATTTTCTACTTTGTTTCACATATTATCAATTCTATCAAAAACCACAAAGCTGATATTTTTCAAAAAAATCTAGTGTGATCACATCATGTTCATATACGAAATGTATCCTGTTGGAGTTATTTGAAATAAAATTCAATGTTTTATAGACATAAATGTGTCAACCTACGTCCATTATTTTCTACTTTGTTTCACATATTATCAATTCTATCAAAAACCACAAAGCTGATATTTTTCAAAAAAATCTAGTGTGATCACATCATGTTCATATACGAAATGTATCCTGTTGGAGTTATTTGAAATAAAATTCAATGTTTTATAGACATAAATGTGTCAACCTACGTCCATTATTTTCTACTTTGTTTCACATATTATCAATTCTATCAAAAACCACAAAGCTGATATTTTTCAAAAAAATCTAGTGTGATCACAACATATTCATACACGAAATGTATCCTGTTGGAGTTATTTGAAATAAAATTCGAATTTTTATAATTTATTTTCGTTGTGCAAACACAGGTTTTGGAAAAAGTCAAAGCGAAACTACTTTAAATGCAGCACATTTGACCATACGTGACAATATTAAAGCGTGGTTAAGCTCAGGAGCCCTCGTACTATTAAAGTCAGCTATGAAATATATTTTATATCTGTTCATTGAGCTACATTTAAAGACATAAAGCCGCCCGCGCGCCGCGTGTTACTCGTGGCGAAACTACTTTTTAAAATCGTGCAGTTTTGAGCAGTACGTGATTTTATTAAGGACACGTTCAGCTGAAGACCCATCTTTGCTATAAATTTAAAAAATAACAATTGTTTTTACCGTGTTATTCATGTAAAAGTCCTGCCGTGGTAGCTTCCCTCGCTTCCGTAAAAACAGCTCTCGTCTCCTCCTCCCTCCTTCCGGAGCGGGTGAGCTCGCTTCAGTACACCTCTGAAAGCAGCCCGAAAATCTCAGGAAATCTCGCGCGGCTCCGCTCGGAATAGCCGGTGGGAAAGGATGAAAGGGGGTCTCTGCGACGCACATATGACGTAACATCCGACCCGAGCCGACCGGTGGAAAAGGGGCATAAGTAGGGAGGCCCAGACTTCCCTCTCCCCAGCCACTTGGAGCAGCTCCTCTGGGGGAATCCCAAGGCGTTCCCAGGCCAGCCGAGAAACATAGTCCCTCCAGCGTGTCCTGGGTCTTCCTCTGGGTCTCCTCCCGGTGGGACATGCCCGGAACACCTCACCAGGGAGGCGTCCAGGAGGCATCCTAACCAGATGCCCGAGCCACCTCAACTGGCTCCTCTCGATGTGGAGAAGCAGCGGCTCTACTCTGAGTCCCTCCCGGATGACTGAGCTTCTCACCCTATCTCTAAGGGAGAGTCCAGCCACCCTGCGGAGAAAACTCATTTCAGCCGCTTGTATCCGAGATCTTGTTCTTTCGGTCATAACCCAGAGCTCATGACCATAGATGAGGGTGGGAACGTAGATCGATCGGTAAATTGAGAGCTTTGCCTTGTGACTCAGCTCTCTCTTCACCACAACAGACCGGTACAGCGCCCGCTTCACTGCGGATGCTGCACCTATCCGCCTATCGATCTCACGCTCCAGTTTTCCCTCATTCGTGAACAAGACCCCGAGATACTTAAACTCCTCCACTTGGGGAAGGACCTCCTCCCCGACCCGGAGAGGGCATGCTACCCTTTTCCGGCTCAAGACCATGGCCTCGGATTTGGAGGAACTGATCCTCATCCCGGCCGCATCACATTCAGCTGCAAACCGCTCCAGCGAAAGCTGTAGATCACGAACTGATGAAGCCAATAGGACCACATCATCTGCAAAAAACAGAGAAGCGATTCTAAGGCCACCAAAACGGATCCTCTCAACACCTTGGCTGCGCCTAGAAATTCTGTCCATAAAAGTTATGAACAGAATCGGTGACAAAGGGCAACCTTGGCGGAGTCCAACTCTCACAGGAAACGAGCCCGACTTACTGCCAGCGATGCGGACCAAGCTCTGACACCGGTCGTACAGGGACCTAACAGCCCGTATCAAAGGGCCTGGTACCCCATACTCCCGGAGTACCCCCCAGAACCCCCCGAGGGACGCGGTCGAATGCCTTTTCCAAGTCCACAAAGCACATGTAAACTGGTTGGGCAAACTCCCACGCACCCTCCAGGACCCTGCTGAGGGTGTAGAGCTGGTCTAGTGTTCCACGACCAGGACGAAAACCACACTGCTCCTCCTGAATCCGAGGTTCGACTATCCGACGGACCCTCCTCTCCAGAACCCCTGAATAGACCTTACCAGGGAGGCTTAAGAGTGTGATCCCCCTATAGTTGGAACACACCCTACGGTCCCCCTTTTTGAATAGGGGAACCACCACCCCAGTCTGCCAATCCAAGGGAACTGCCCCCGATGTCCACGCGATATTGCAGAGTCGTGTAAGCCAACACAACCCCACAACATCCAGAGCCCTAAGGAACTCAGGACGAATCTCATCCACCCCTGGAGCCTTGCCACCGCGGAGCTTTTTAACCACCTCGGCGACCTCAGCACCAGAGATTGGAGAGCCCGACCCAAAGTCCCCAGGCTCCGCTTCCTCAGTGGAAGACGTGCCAGTAGGATTGAGGAGGTCTTCGAAGTATTCCGCCCACCGACTCACAACATCCCGAGTTGAGGTCAACAGCACGCCATCCCCACCATAAATGGTGTTGGTCGCGTACCGCTTTCCCCCCCTGAGACGCCGGATGGTGGACCAGAATCGCCTCGAAGCCGTACGGAAGTCATTCTCCATGGCCTCTCCGAACTCCTCCCACGCCCGAGTTTTTGCCTCAGCAACCACCCGAGCCGCATGCCGCTTGGACTGCCGGTACCTATCTGCTGCTTCCGGGGTCCCACAGGCCAAAAAGGCCCAATAGGACTCCTTCTTCAGCTTGACAGCATCCCTCACCGCCGGCGTCCACCACCGGGTTCGAGGGTTGCCACCACGACAGGCACCAACAACCTTGCGGCCACAACTCCGATAAGCCGCCTCGACAATAGAGGCGCGGAACATGGCCCACTCGGACTCCATGTCCCCCGCCTCCCTCGGAACGTGTTCAAAGCTCTCCCGGAGGTGGGAGTTAAAGCTCCGCCTGACGGGAGACTCTGCCAGACGTTCCCAACAGACCCTCACAATACGTTTGGGTCTGCCAGGTCTGACCGGCATCCTCCCCCACCATCGGAGCCAACTCGCCACCAGGTAGTGGTCAGTTGCTCCGCCCCTCTCTTCACCCGAGTGTCCAGGACATGCGGCCGCAGATCAGATGAGACGACAACAAAGTCGATCATTGAACTGCGACCTAGGGTGTCCTGGTGCCAAGAGCACATATGGACACCCTTATGCCTGAACATGGTGTTCGTTATGGACAATCCATGACGAGCACAGAAGTCCAACAACAGAACACCACTCGGGTTCAGATCAGGGGGGCCGTTCCTCCCAACCACACCCCTCCAGGTCTCACTGTCATTGCCCACGTGAGCGTTGAAGTCCCCCAGCAGAACAAGGGAGTCCCCAGGAGGCGCACCCTCCAATACCCCCTCCAAGGACTCCAAAAAGGGTGGGTAATCTGCGCTGCCGTTTGGCGCATAGGCACAAACAACAGTCAGAGCCCGTCCCCCCACACGTAGGCGAAGGGAGGCTACCCTCTCGTTCACCGGGGTGAACCCCAACGTACAGGCACCGAGATGGGGGGCAACCAGTATGCCCACTCCTGCTCGGCGCCTCTCACCAGGGGCAACTCGAGAGTGGAAGAGTGTCCAACCCCTCTCAAGGAAACTGGTTCCAGAGCCAGAGCCATGCGTTGAGGTGAGCCCGACTATTTCTAGCCGGAACCTCACAACCTCACACACTAGCTCAGGCTCCTTCCCCACCAGAGAGGTGACATTCCATGTCCCAATGGCCAGCTTCTGTAGCCGAGGATCAGACCGCCAGGATCCCCGCCCTCGGCCACCACCCATTCCACATTGCACCCGACCCCTTTGGCCCCTCTCACAGGTGGTGAGCCCATGGGAAGGGGGACCCACGTCTCCTCTTCGGGCTTGTGTCTTTTTATGATTTTTCAGCTGAGTTAAGTTTAGTTAACAGATTATTTAATAAAGCCATTAAAGTGAAAACAGGATTTCATAATAAAGCTGATACCGTTTCTTTATTTTTAATCTTCACTGATGATAATAATTTAAAAAAAAATTAAATACATAAAAAAAATTTTTTTAATCGTTTCCACCCTCCTTCCCAGACCTGTTCCGGTCCACCCATCTGCCAGGGCTCGGGGGCCGGCCTTCATGAGAACGCAACGCTGGGGCCTTGTGTGCTCCAGCGGGTCGGCTGTTTATATGATTTTTCACAGTGACCGGCGTAGCTCGGAGCCGTGGAGATGATGCCCTGCCCGGCCTGAAAGAGCTCCGGTGGAGAGGACTGGGGGGAGACTGGGACCGGCGAAGCTCCATCTAGCTTGCTCTGAAATTTGTCGTCAGTCAAGAAACAAAACAAAAAACACCTACACGGCAGCAATAGACGACAGTCTTGTCATTATTGTTTTTAAAATCTTTAAAATAGGTCTAGTCGCTCCTTGAGTTTGAGTTATTGCAAATGGATCTTGTTGTGAAAGTTTCTCAAATCACCAGTGGCTCCACCCCCTGACCAATCAGTAACCGACAGTGTTCTGACATTAAGTTTTGGTGCCAGTTCGGCCCAGGTAGAACCCCAGAGACAAGGTTACTGACAAATGGGACCGGTTCTACCAATTGTTAGTAGTGGAAAAGCCTTGGAACCGTGCCGAGTCCAGATGAACCATGCTGTACCATTACTAATGGAAATGGGGAATTAGAGAGGCCAGACTGAGATGGTTTGGACATGTCCAGAGGAGGGACAGTGGTTTGGACATGTCCAGAGAAGGGACAGTGGTTTGGACATGTCCAGAGAAGGGACAGTGGTTTGGACATGTCCAGAGAAGGGACAGTGGTTTGGACATGTCCAGACGAGGGACAGTGGGTATATTAGTAGATGTTAGAAATGCAGCTGCCAGGAAAAATACAAAGAGGAGATATATGGATGCAGTTAGAGAGGACATGGAGGTAGTTGGAGTGAGGACAGAGGACACAGAGGACAGAGTGAGGTGGAGGAGGATGACTCGCTGTGGNTAATATATATATATATATATATATATTTATGTTTATGTTTATGTTTATTAAATTTGTTCATTTTTTTTACAAAAGAAACAATACAAGACAATCCCATAAATGATAATGTACAAAATATAAAAAAATGAAAGGTAGCAGAAAGAAGAATAAATCTTATTATATCTGCCCCTTTTTTCCAACAATCAGATTAAACAATAATAATCTTCAACCAACAGTACAAAATGACTAACTCTTTCTAATTTTCTAACTAATACAATACACATTACGCTATTTCATATATTTTTTAACACATTCGTTTTGATCATTTTCTTAAATGTAAACATTGACTTGGCATTTTTAACTACATTCTCCAAGCCATTCCATAATCTAATTCCCTGGATTGAGGTAGAACGTCCCTTCAAACTAGTTCTGAATTGTGGTTTTACAAACATCTCTGTCCCCTTAAGATTATAACAACTTTGTCTTTTAACAAAATGCATTTGGATATTTAAAGGTAATGCATTATTTTGAGCCCTATACATAACTGATAAAATATTATAGTCTACCAAATCATGGAACTTCAATAACTTCAGTTGATAAAATAATGTACTTGATGGATGACGGTAATGTTTTCTAGTGATAATTCTTACAGCTCTTTTCTGTAATACAAAAATAGGCTTTGTGATTGTTTTACACGCATTCCCCCAAACATCAATACAATAGATTAAGTGTGGAACAATGATTGTGTTATACAACAAATACAGAGCTTTATCATTCAATAGGTCTCTGACTTTGTACAGTACTGCAATCGATTTAGCTATTTTTATTCTTACAGAATTTATGTGTTGTTTCCATGTCAGTTTGTCATCAATGATAACACCCAAAAACTTCACCTCACTCACTCTACAAATCTCAACACCCTCAATTTTGAGTGGAACATCAACAGTTTTCTTTTTATTACTGAATATCATGTAATTAGTTTTTTCTAGATTTAATGATAATTTATTTATTTTAAACCAAGTTTGTATCTTGACAACATTTGTTCTATATCTTCGCCTGAACAGAAAAATGTGAAAGTATACATTTAAGGAGTCCATATATATATATATATATATATATTAGGGGTGTTGATCGATTAAATTTTTTAAACTAATTAATCGCACATCCGTTTTAAAATTAATCGCGATTAATCGCGATTAAACACTTAAAGGCAACTTATAATAAAGATGGATTCATTCATCAGTTAAGTCATAACCTTTATTGTTTTTACTTTCACACAGTGTTTAAAAACTGAAATAATTTTGTAAAGAAAATGCAGCATCTAATTAAAGTGCATTGCAAACATTCATTTTGTGGTTCAAAAACATTTTACTGTTTGATAAAACTGTATGAATTAGTGTGAACTGAGATTTAGAACCTTACAGAACATTTCTGCTTTGTTTTAAACCACATGTATAAGATCTACTCCTCTTCATTCATCCAGCTACTAAGGCAAACCAGTGTCTACATTACTTGCATTTTAAGTCCTTGAACCTGGGATCAAGTGCAGTAGCATTCTTGAGCCAAGTGAGATTGGAGTTCTTCTTTCGTTGAGCCAGGTCTTCACAAAAGGCCTTCTTGAATCACAGTACTGTATGTTGACAGTGTCATCATCTGAAGGCTCCATGACTCTGAACAGGTGGCAGAAGGCAGGCAGCACCACAGAACAGGAGATGTACTTCTGTCCACCCAGAGTTTCTGTGACATACCTGTGAAAACACAAATTAATAAACAATAATCAGGTCTCTCTTGTAAATGAGTCCTTGAGGCTCATTGAGACTAACCTGTGTAAGTAAAGGTTGACTGAAAAAAAAATCATTAGAGCTTTTATTTAATTTCTTTTACTTTCACACAGTGTTTAAAAACTGAAATCAAAACATTTTACTGTTTGATAAACTGTATGAATTAGTGTGAACTGAAATTTAGAACCTTACAGAACATTTCTGCTTTGTTTTAAACCACATGTATAAGATCTACTCTTCATTTATCCAGCTACTAAGGCAAACCAGTCTCTACATTACCTTCAAGGCCTTCTTGAATCGCAGTATGTTGACAGTCATCTGAAGGCTCCATGACTCTGAACATGTGGCAGAAGGCAGGCAGCACCACAGAACAGGAGATGTAGTTCTGTCCACCCAGAGTTTCTGTGACATACCTGTGAAAACACAAATTAATAAACAATAATCAGGTCTCTCTTGTAAATGAGTCCTTGAGGCTCATTGAGACTAACCTGTGTAAGTAAAGGTTGACTGAAAAAAAACTCAGAGCTTTTATTTAATTTAATTCATTTATTCATTCATTTAGAGTAAAAAAGCAAATTCATCAAAAAGAAAAACACTGAATGAAAAGGGAGCAGAAAGAAGAATTATATTTTATTTTAAACACACACACACACTAACTAACCAATATCAAACTTAACTACAAAGAAAAAGAAATAAAACCGTACCTGCATGGCTCAGGTAGCTCCTCCAACTTTTTCAGCTTTCCAAGCTCAGCTTCTGTGAGCAGGGGGATTTCACCGTCTGTCCCGAGCGTTGTTTTTTTCTCAATGTTCCATTCATGTGCGACCCCTGGACGTGCTGCGCACATGCCTCTGCTCAGTGGCGCTCGGTAGATTTACTCACAGTTAAAACAAAGGAGTGCAGGCTCCAGCTGTCATCAATAAAGTGAGCTGTGACACCCAAATAGTTATCATTGCTAGCAGAAGTCCAGTGATCGCATGTGAGTGCAGGTACGGTGCTTTCGCTAACAGCGTTAGCAAGCGGAAACCGGAAGTGAGGTCGGCATCCGGGGGGAGCTTTTCAAAATAATCGTTGCGTTATTTTATTTTAACGCGTCATAATAAATAAAATAACGCAAATAATTAACGCGCTAATTTCGACACCATTAATATATATATATATATATATATATATATATATATATATATATATATATATATATATATATATATATATATATATATATATATATATATATATATATATATATATATATATATATATATATATATATATATATATATATATAAATATATATATATATATATATATATATATATATATATATATATATATATATATATATATATATATATATATATATATATATATATATATATATATATATATATATATATATATATATATATATATATATATATATATATATATATATATACATATATATATATATATATATATATATATATATATATATA
>JBBPBX010012978.1:20720-53179 GCA_038048925.1 Garcialebias charrua
TATATATATATGTATGTATGTATATATATATATATATATATATATCAGTGGTGGGCTGTACATTTCAAACCTAGGCCTTCAGTAGTGCTCCGTCTGAATCAATCCAACCCTCAATAACTATTTTCTCCATATTTTTATACCAATTTTTGGCTGAGATATGACCGTTTCCATTCATTCTGATGGAAAAAATGGAGCAGTACCACTTTCGACCGCTAGGAGCGCTAAAGGGCCCTCTAGGCTTTTGACGACTACCGGTGTACCTGAATGTGTACGGATATTTTAGAGCAAAAAAAGTCCTGCTGGATGGACAGCGTGTGCGCGCACATCATGCTGCAATATAAAGATAAAATTAAAGTGTTTAACTCCATTCCTGCCATCATCCTGGGAGGCTTGACCAAGCTTCAAAGCAGCTCTGTGCTGCCTCTGGGAGGAGTGATGGTGGACAGAGCTAGAGCACAGCTTCACTGCTACAGGACGGATGTGCCACGCGACGTTCCAGCAGGTCCTCGGATGGTTGGATAAAGCTTGGACCTCAGTCACTAAAGGCCTTGTTATACTCGGCAAGATGGCCTGTCGCACGTCTTTTACCCCCCGTTGAGTGAGCAAACATTGCGCAACTTTTGGCCGCACTCCCGCTGTGATCCCCCGGTGACAGCCCGTCGTGTACATAGCCCCCAAGCAGAACTCCGAGACGCCGATGATGCGGCTCGCAGCGTGTGATTGGTTCAAAGTTTGTAGGCGTTTTTTGTTTTTGCTTTGACAGACACATGGATAGTTTTGAAGAGAAACGTCTGTGTGCGCGCGCGCACGCAAACCGTGCGCCTCAGCACACTTTGCGCATTGCACCCAACACACACACACACACACACACACACACACCAATACATATAATATATATATTTACGCGCGCGCACACAAAAGCATGAGCGCGCCTGCATGCACCCTTTAAAAAAAAAAAAACTCCGCTGTTAAACAACAAGCTGTGGTGGTCTAGTGGTGAATACGTTGCGCTGCCACTCCAGAAGACGTGAGTTTGAATCTCACATGGGTGATTTTTATTTTTTATTTTTTATAATACGGTTATACGGGTACAGCGTGCAAAACTGTAACTAAAGCCTATTTTTATTTTACAGAAGAGAGCCATAATAATTATTACAAGAAAACATTACTGCCATGCGGGTCCATCAAATGTTTTGTTTTACAAATTGAAATTGCTAAAGTTTTTTTTTAATGATTTGGTTGACTATAATATTCTTTTATTATTGTTCAAAGCTCAGAATTTATGGTTTTGTGTGAGAAATCATTTAATATCTTATATTTTTTTATATATGTGATTGCTATTTGAATTGATTGTTAATTTTGTTTGAAGAAGGGGCAGAAATAATGAGATTTTTTTCTTCTTCTGCCTCCTTTCATTTCATGTATTGTTTTGTTTTATAATGTGGTTTTGTAAATAATTTTCTTGTGTTTTTACAATTTGAAATGAATAAATTCAATAAAAAAAAAAGTTGTAAGAGGGAGGGAAGAGGGAGGGATTTATTATAATGTATCCCCCACGTCTTGCCAAGTATAAACACTCAATGCGGTCGGTGACACACACTTGCAATTGCATCATCGCTGGGTTCACTCAACGGGGGGTAAAAGACGTGAGACACTAGTATAAACCTAGCTTAAAGAATCCATCCGTCAGGGTTCAGGAAGGCCAGGATGTTTGCTGGACGTGGAGGAGGAAGAGGAGGCAGCTGCATCAAATACCTGTTACCTCAGGAGTTGGCAGAACTCTTCACCAGAGACACAGAGGATGAAGAATTCAACGGGTTTGAATAAAAATAAATAAATAAATAAATAAATAGGTGTTTCTGTCATCATTGTGGGCGGGTGAGCATGTAGAAAATTTGAAACCGCTTTATTTTGTCAGCTTCATTTTGCCATGTTTTATCCGTCAAAGTGCATTTATTAAGGAAAGTTCAGCTGAGACACACTTTTACTATAATGTCAACAAACAAATATATATATTTTAATGTGTTTATGTTGTTACATTTTAAAGAGATGAAAGTTTTCGCAGCATGTGCGCCCACGTTTGGAAGGCCGACAAGCGAAACTATTTAAATCCAGCGGATTTGACCATTATATTCATTTATTAAAGAAAAATTCAGCTCAGACACATCTTTGCTATAATTTTCAGCAAACAAATATATTTTTTAAGGTGTTTATGTTGTTAAATTTTAAACAGATGAAGGTTTTCGCAGAGCGCGCGCACACGTGAAGACTGGTCAAAGCGAAACTACTGTATTTAAATTCAGCTGATTTGACAATTACGTTCATTTTTAAAAGAAAAGTTCAGCTCAGACACACTTTTACTATAATGTCAGCAAACAAATATATTCTTTAAGGGGTTTATCTTGCTAAATTTTAAAGACATGCACAGTGCACACGCTTGACACAGTGAAACTCTTTTTTAAATCCAGCTAATTTGCAATATTATTTAAGAATATAGCAACATTTTGCTCACCAAAAATCCTGATTATTTGTACACAAAATCCATCCAGCTATTAAATCAACACAACAATACCTTTGCTTGTGCAGCTCGCTACAGATGCAGTTTGCTAGCTCTGGCTAGTACACTCTTTGACTATCCAATCAAAGTGTGTGAATATGGAGATGTTTCTGTCAGTGTAAGCTAGAGGGCCTTGGTGTCGCCAACTCAAAATCTGATTGGTTGAAGCAACAGTTTGATCAACATTTATTTTATGCTACATGGCTCGCAGAACTGATTGTTAAGGCCTCCAGGCAGATTTCTTTGACCCTGGCAACAAATAGTGGCTGAAATGTGATTGGATAAATGCTTAAATATGAAAATACACGTCTGGAAGCATGCGCAACCAGGGGGGCAGCAATGAAAAGAAGCGGACAGACTATTGGGAATTATTTAATATGTATTCATGGACAAAATTTAATAAAAATAAACGTTTTAAATTTTAATTTTAAATCACTTTAGGCCAGCAGAGAAGGCCTTGCAGGCCTTGAAGGCACACCAGTGCTGCACAGACATTCTCTGACCTAAAAGGAATTAAAACGTGTGCCAGAAACACGACAGAGCAGACTGGACGTTAGCGTTAGCTTCCATGGTGACAGAAAAGCTTTATTGTTGAAACAGAAACACCATGATGACCTGTAGGAACTGAACTCTGAGGAAATCCTCAAACCTTTTGGTGAGTTAAATGCATTTTATTCAGATGTTTAATATTTATGTCAATTCAGTACGTCCATGTTGATGCTTTTGGTCAATGTGAAAGTGGTGCAGCTGTGGCTGCAGTCGATGGAAACTTGTTGAATTGTGTTGCTTCAAGAATGTCATTCATTCTACAGGAACTATCTGTCTGTGATGCAGCTCCATATTAAACCATCTTTCTGTGTATCGTTGATGGTTTCTGTAGCTGCGGCGTCGTAACAACAGGATTGAGAGGTGGATAAACTCAGGCAGGACACACTGAAGGCCTCGGTGTAAAATGCACGGCCCTCCCCTGCAATTATTTATACATTACAAGCTGTCCTTCCAGCTGGCAGACACTCATCTTTAATTTAGCTGAAGAGTACGCAACTGTTTAAATAGTTAAATGTGAAGTAAAACAAACAGACTAATTACTGCAACTTGGTACAAAGATGAACACAGTAAAACACTCGGACATATAATCTTTTTCTATAGAGTATATTTTAATAAATCGCTCAGAAAATGTTCATTGGATGTAGATCAAATTTTTAAATTTTGGAGTCAACCCTATTCAGTACGGCCACCACATGTAACGGGCTCAAACTCTAACAGTTTTCCAGACATTGAGCTAAAACTTGATGTGGTAGTTGTTGAGCATCACTCCCAACACGTGCTCTGAGCCTGAGATCTCGTGGTACAGAGAGGATTTTAAGGTGGCGGGTGATAAGTATCTACTGAAGGAAAGCTTTAACGCAGGGATAATTCCCTCTAATTGTGTTTGTCACAGTGTTGGCTGAACGTGTTACTGACCTGGACCTTTGAACGCACCTTTTTGCGTCTGTTGAATGGTGTTAAATGGACTGTTTACATAATTACACTTCCATCTGCATCCACTGAAAGAAAATGAGATGTTATTTATGGACGGGTTATTGTTCCGCCGCCGCTGCCAACGCTCCAACCTCCGCTCTGTGGGCGGTGAGGCTGCTGCTGGTGTTTGGACCTACTACTGCTGTGCATAATCACACAGATGTACCGTAGGCATGAGGAGAGGGAGCACACGGAGAGGAGAAGAGGGTAGAAGATGGCTAACGCTGTATTAAAAATATCCCAGCAGCAGGAGAGTTGAAACGTGTCGGTCCGGGTCAAAGGGCTTCATCTCAGTGGTGAACCAAAACATTGACTTTTTATCCCTGACCCCAAGAGAAGAAGACCAGCAGACAGGAAAACATCTAAATGATGTCAAAGTCAAAGTCAAAGTCAAAGTCAACTTTATTGTCAGATCTGCAATATGTACAGTGCAGGACATACACAGGACCGAAATTGCGTTTCTCTCAGTCCCTCGGTGCAACAGTAAACATCTAAACATTGAAACACTGAAACATATAATAATAGACATAAGCATAAAAATAGTAAAACTAACACTGTCCTGAGTTGTTTTTTTTTTTTGTTTTTTTTGCATAGTGGTATAAAAAAAGAGTATAAAAAGTATAACTAAAATAAACTAAAGGTTTCTAGCATTGACATTTGCAAAGTGGCAAAAGTCAATGTACACAGTATATGTATGAGGTAGTAGTTGATGTTGTTGTAGAGGCAAAAAGTGGCATATGCAGTAAGGCACATTGGGCATCCCTAAATAAGACCGTTCAGAGCACACTGTATATGTACCAGCAGTGGTGTAGATATTAGAGTAGTGTAAATAAATGTAAACAGTAGTAATTACATGTAAGCAGTAGTAATAAAAGTAAACAGTATTAATAAATGTAAACAGAGAATGTAAACAGTATTATGATTATAGGCAGTGATGTAATACAGACATTAGTGCAAGTATGAGAAGTAGTGCAAACTGTATGAGCACATGACCGAGAGTTTAGTGAAAACCCGTTTGGTGACACAGAGTCTAGTGTTAAAAACTTTGTGTTGAGTGATAGTATGTGAGAAAGTTTTAGTGTTAAGGCAGTTCAAATGGGAGTCTGAGGAGTCGTGTAGAGTAGCCAAAGTCTGCAGGCATAACACAGCAGAGGACAGGTCCTTCATGTTCCTGAGGTCCATCATGTCCCTGATGGCAATCACAACCATCAGGTCCCTTAGGTCCATCAGATCTATCAGGTTCCTGATGTCCATCAGGTCATTGCTGTCCATCAAATCCATCAGTTCCCAGAGGTCCATCAAGTCTCTAAAGTTCATTAGGTTGAGGTCCATCAGGTCCCTGAAGTCCATTAGGTCCCTGAGGTATATCAGTTCCCCGAGGTCCATCAGATCTCTGAGGTCCATCAAATCAATCAGGTCCCTGAAGTTCATTAGGTCCCTGAGGTCCATCATGTCCCTGAGGTCCATCAAATCAATCAGGTCCCTGAAGTCCATTAGGTTCCTGAGGTCCATCAGGTCCCTGAAGTTCATTAGGTTCCTGAGGTCCATCAGGTCCCTGAAGTCCATTAGGTTCCTGAGGTCCATCAGGTCCCTGAAGTCCATTAGGTTCCTGAGGTCCATCAGGTCCCTGAAGTCCATTAGGTTCCTGAGGTCCATCAGGTCCCTGAAGTCCATTAGGTTCCTGAGGTCCATCAGGTCCCTGAGGTCCATCAAATCAATCAGGTCCCTGAAGTCCATTAGGTTCCTGAGGTCCATCAGGTCCCTGAAGTTCATTAGGTTCCTGAGGTCCATCAGGTCCCTCGGGTCCATCAGGTCCCTGGGGTCCATCAGTTCCCTGCGGTCCATCAGTTCCCCGAGGTTCATCAAATCGATCAAGTCCCTGAAGTCCATCATGTCCCTGAGGTCCATCAAATCCATCAGGTGCTTGAGGTTCATCAGGTCCTTCAGGTTCATCAGGTCCTTCAGGTTCATCAGGTCCTTCAGGTCCTTCAGGTCTGTCAGGTTGGTCAGGTTGGTCAGGTTCATCAGGTCCATCGGGTCCATCAAGTAATTCAGGTCCGTTAGGTTCTTCAGGTTTGTCAGGTTCATCAGGTCCTTCAGATTCGTCAGGTTCAACAGGTCCTTCAGGTTCATCAGGTCCTTCAGATTCGTCAGGTTCAACAGGTCCTTCAGGTTTATCAGGTCCTTCAGGTTTATCAGGTTCATCAGGTCCTTCAGGTTTATCAGGTTCATCAGGTCCTTCAGGTTCGTCAGGTTCATCAGGTCCTTCAGGTTCGTCAGGTTCATCAGGTCCTTCAGGTTTATCAGGTTCATCAGGTCCTTCAGGTCCTTCAGGTCTGTCAGGTTGGTCAGGTTGGTCAGGTTCATCAGGTCCATCGGGTCCATCAAGTAATTCAGGTCCGTTAGGTTCTTCAGGTTTGTCAGGTTCATCAGGTCCTTCAGATTCGTCAGGTTCAACAGGTCCTTCAGGTTCATCAGGTCCTTCAGATTCGTCAGGTTCAACAGGTCCTTCAGGTTTATCAGGTCCTTCAGGTTTATCAGGTTCATCGGGTCCTTCAGGTTTATCAGGTTCATCAGGTCCTTCAGGTTCGTCAGGTTCATCAGGTCCTTCAGGTTTATCAGGTTCATCAGGTCCTTCAGGTCCTTCAGGTCTGTCAGGTTGGTCAGGTTGGTCAGGTTCATCAGGTCCATCGGGTCCATCAAGTAATTCAGGTCCGTTAGGTTCTTCAGGTTTGTCAGGTTCATCAGGTCCTTCAGGTTTATCAGGTTCATCAGGTCCTTCAGGTCCTTCAGGTCTGTCAGGTTGGTCAGGTTGGTCAGGTTCATCAGGTCCATCGGGTCCATCAAGTAATTCAGGTCCGTTAGGTTCTTCAGGTTTGTCAGGTTCATCAGGTCCTTCAGGTTTATCAGGTTCATCAGGTCCTTCAGGTCCTTCAGGTCTGTCAGGTTGGTCAGGTTATTCAGGTTCATCAGGTCCATCGGGTCCATCAAGTAATTCAGGTTCGTTAGGTTATTCAGGTTCATCAGGTTCATCAGGTTCATCAGGTCCTTCAGGTCCTTCAGGTCCTTCAGGTGGAGGAGTAATAATGGCTGATTTCAGCCGAGTGTCACTCCTGCACCAACAGACCAGAATAGACAGATGCGTCCCTGAAGTCCAGATGTTTCCCACGCTGCAGGGTCTCTTGAAGCTTCACAGATCATGAGTGTTGGTCCTCCTCACAACATGAGCACTACGGGGCTCTGTCCGGTGACATCAGACAAGCTTTTTCAGCTGTTTGTCTCTGACACACAGCGAGCAGCTGGATGTGTGAAACAGGATTCCTCTGTTTTGTCCTTCGGCTGATAGAACGGCTCTGCAGAGATCACCGTGCCCTTTGTGGCCGTCAGCGTCGTGCTTCTGACTGCAGCATCTGACTGTCCTGACTGACTTCTTCGTTTCAGATCTGCCCGTTATGCTCACTTCTCGATGGTCAGTCAGTTTCTCCATCTGATTTCTCAGCCTGATTAGTCTCACCGAGGCAGGGTGGCGGCCCCCCGGCTCTGCGGATCAGTCGTGTGTATCACTTCAGGCGGTGGCTGATAATGATGAGGTGACTTACCGCTGATACAAAATGAGACAAGGGCTGCTCTGAATAGTGATGAACCTCAAATGAAAGGCAGTAACAACACAAGACAGAAACATGTGCAGGCAGTCAGTCAGATTTCACATCTGATAGAAGTCAGTCCGTTTTTATTTTTGTTTTGTGGATTTCAGTCGATAATAAATATTCATTAAATGATGATGCTTCCAGAAAATGAAACAGAAGTTCATATTTTCTGACTAAACGAGAAAGGTTATCTGCCTGCGCCATAAAGAATAACAAAGGGTTAAATCATAAAGTCATAGTTTAGACATTTTGAAGTGAGGTCTTACTGGAAGCTAATGACCAGTAAGTATCTTACCTGATGCAGATAGCTCTTTGGATGAACGCAGTTTGGGGAAATAACGTTTATTATGAATTGATTCATGAGCTAACAGCTATTTCAAGCAGAGCAAAGACCAAAATGGACATCTGACATTTAAACAAAGAAAATAGATGGGAGCGTGGGCTGCCTCAAGTTCAGGGTCAGTAGCCAGGGGGCAAAACCCTGCAAAGATCTTGGATTTTTACACTATGTCCAACTATTTCTGTGTTTTCAGGAGCTTTACACAATATTTACTAAACAAAACCCCTTAGAAAACAGAAATTTGTATTTAAGTTGTTCATAAAATAACCAACTTTAGTTTGGAGAAATAGTTTGATCCTGGACAGACTGACGAGCTAACAGCTAATTGGACAAAGCAAAGAACAAAGTAGATTGCTGCATAGGGATGGGAACCGAGAACCGGTTCTGTTAGAGAACCGGTTCTTAAAAGTCCAATTCCATGGAATTGTAGGTTGCGTGTCTTAACGATTCAGCTTATCGGTTCTGCTAACACGCTAACCGCCATTTTGAAGAGGGTAGATGGAGAAATACTTTTTTTAATCCAACAGATTTGACCATTTGAACCGGTTAAGCTCAGAAGAACCTTGTGCTATAAAGTCAGTGACTTTATAGCACAAGGTTTTTCTGAGTTTAATCGGTTCAAATGGTCAAATCTGCTGGATTAAAAACATTTCACCAGTTGCCCTCTTCAAAATGGCGGCCGCCATTTTGAAGAGTAAAATTGGCGAAATGAACCCAAAATACATAAAATTAACGACTCACCGTCGAGTGGTCGACACAAAACACAAAATAGAATCCTCCGGCCGTGTTAATTTGGCTTGAAACAGCGGGAAACTCTGCGGATTTATCCAAGTAACCCCAGCACAAACAGCTAGCATAAGCACCGAGTCCTTCTTCTTCTTCTAGGTGGAGTTTAATGGCGGTTGGCAAACAACTTAAGGTGCATTACCGCCACCTACTGAGCTGGAGCGTGGACAGGAGATAAACAGGACAAAAAAAATAAATAAATAAAAATAACCCAACTAAAGTCTACCTAAGAAGTATGTGTCCTACAAGAAAAGTAGAAAGTGAACCACAACGTCACCAACACAACTAAAAGTGACTGCCAAGTTCTAACTGCAAAAGGAAAATGCAGCCAACCAAGGCCTTTCCGGAAACTCTATCCTATATTATTCGTTTATTATTAAAATGGTTTACTATATTTTTTTACCCAAATGAGAATTGATAACAGAATTGATAAGGAATTGAATCGATAAAGGACATCGATAACAGCATTGATATTGATAATTTCTTATCAATTCCCATCCCTATGGACCTTACCAAGCTCCGCCCACAGGGCCGCGTTTCATTGGCTAATACCCATAACACGTCACAGCGCAGCTTCCACGTGCGTGCCGGTCTCACAAAACAAACGCTACGGTAGCGTTTGTGAGACCGGCACCACATGCTACTTACATTGCTAGCTAGCATACGTGCAGATTTTTTCTGCGTCAGGGCTGGAAAAATGGTCCTCCACCGTCAGTGGGGTATCTGTACAGGAGATGTCAGGTACCCTGACCGTATTTGTGGAAGTAAAATTCACCGTTTCCCTATATGTGAAACTGAATGCCTTGCTTGGATCAAAGCTTGTGCACGACCACAAAACTGAACAATTATTTCTTTCACCAGCAGAGAAGGGTTGACCTGCTTTTGAAACCTGCTAGTTAACAACACGCGGTCACGATGAGAGAAAGCCACAGTTCACTGAACGTCCTGGAAGTTGGGAAGAAACAGCTCCGCTAACCCCACATGAGCTAGCTAACACAACGAGCTCTACTGTCGATTTCACCTAAAACTGCACAAAATCGTGACACGAAGGCTGGATTTTAACTAACACACCGGACGGCTGAGCTCGTTAGCCCTCACAAAAGTCGCTGTCGGCGTGTTTAGCAGCTAAAGCAGCAACGGCTAACCAACCACTTAAGGAATGAATGGAGATTACAGTTAGCATTAGCTTTGCGACCAAGGCACACAAACTTTTGCCAACAATAGAAATCGCTGATTTCAAAAGTAACCCTCAAAACCATGAATGCCTGACTTACCCAGCCTTGCAGGACAATAGGCATCAGTGATCCTGTCCACAGCTGTAATAATGCTGAGCCTGAGCGTGTGAGGAGCTGATGTTTTCCCCATCAGACGGTAGCATTAGCGGTGACGCGCACGCTGTTTGGAGGCATCGCGTGGATCAAACAACTTGATAACGTCCAAAAAAAAAAAACATGAACTTGTTGGTTCCCCTGTCCATTGTCATGGCTGATATTTTGTTGGAATCTGGCAGAAATGATACACTATTCGACTCAAAAATACCCTGCAGTCAGTCGACGCCATGTTTTCCATTGACACCAAAGCTGCGCTTGGGAGACGTGCAGCCATCTTGGAGCTTAGGGGGCGTTTCTGGGCGGAGCTTGGTAAGGTCCATTGCTGCAGTCTTAAAACATTTTAAAAATGTTTTAAGACTGCAGCAATGCTGCAGTCTTAAAACATTTTTAAAATGCCATAATTGTTCATGCTAATGCTCTATTATCATGGCCATTTTCACTTTAGACTTTTTTTTTTTTTACATAGAATTTCATGTTTATTCATGAGCCTTAATAGCAGCTGCTAGCTGTAGCATTTCTGGTGCAGTCTGTGCAGGAAAACCATAATATTTCTGCTGTGATATAAAACTGACCACAGTAATCTGCATACAACAGGATTGGAATGACATATTTAAGACTGTAGTCATTTAAGGAATATGCTTTTTAATTTTTATATTGTTTACAGGTATAATTTCATCAAATGATTGGGGAGACCAAAGATTAATCCAGTTGTTCCCAAAGTGTGGGAGGCCATTGCTGTTGCTGGGGCCGGGGTGGTGTTATGTGAAGCCAGCATACATGTGATGGTAGCATACATTTTGTTAATACGCATGCGCAGTTTGTTTTAAGCCCATTACGTCATCATGGATTCATGTGATCTATTGTTTTGTGCACAGTACACAGGATGTCATTGTGTATTTTACAGGGTTAGGGTAAGGGTTAGGGTAAGGGTTAGGCGTAGGTCTGTCGATGTAGGCTGGCTGGACAGCTAAATCCATGCGTTTGTGCCACGCGTATGGCGTCTGCAGATGTATGCTGGCTTCATAAAACAGGGGCACTAAATGACTGAATGGGGGGAAAAAAGAGTACTTGGACACTAGTGTAACAGGTTAATAATATTACTCTAAATAATGCTTCACCAAACTGGTTAGGATTTGTTAAGCAAATCAGTCAAGTTTTTGTATTAGTACATGTTTGAGCAAGTATATAAATTCAGTATGTCCTACTGCACTTGAACGCAGCCCATACAGCATATCTCGCCTTGCACATTCAATCAAAACCCCCGCTAGATGCCACTTTGGGCTATGAGGTGTGCGATGCCCAGGGTCCTGATATAATACATTTTTGTTGTTTGATTCATGTACATATATGTACTTTTGTGGGAATAGGAATGTTGTTTCTTTCTTTCACCACAGAACGTTATCTGGCCTATTTGAGCCGAAATATATGTTATTTGAATGTACAGTATAGTAAGCTAATGCTAGCTTGTATGTCACAGTTATGCTAGCTAGCTTAATTTCGTGCCATTATGCCTATTTTTAGATTTACTGATATTTTTGAAATTTTATTTTGTATCTTATTTTCTTGTAAAGAAAGGTTTGTGGGACCAGGTTGTTAGACCGTATTGAAAAGAAGTGAGATTTAAATGTGTAATTTTTGACCAACAAACTTTATTTATTTATTCCTCTCGGGAGTTGTTTGTGTTTTAAATCCTATTTTGCACAGAGGGGCATTTTTTGAAAAATAATGTTCTTTTAAATCAAAGGGGGCCCAGCAGAAAATGTTTGGGAACCACTGGATGGGGGCCAAGGCAACCATTGCCCATTATTCACTATTCAAGTCCCTCAGAGACTGGGGACATCGGGGCACCGCTAGTTTATTCCTAATTCTTTCAGATGCACTTCTAGATGTTTAAATGCATTTTTTATTTGCACAAATGAAAGAACAAATTTTAAAAAACTTAGCCAGTCAGCGTAAATGTCCAAGTTCATTTTCAGTTACAGTCTCTGTTAGCTGAAAAGGGTTGTCCAGTGATTTTATTTAGTCTTTAAAGCATTTTATAATACGAATGTGGATATAAATGTTAAACTGTGTGTTAAACTCCTTCACCGACTCTGTTTTTAAAGATAATATTGTAAGGTTGAGTAAGGGTGCAATAAGGAAAACAGAACTGTTCCTGATTTTTTAAAGGTTAAAAGAACAAAGTATTAACTGAAATACTTCTCAGTTTATGTTTATGTTTATGTTTATGTTTATTAAATTTGTTCATTTTTTACAAAATAAACAATACAAGACAATCTCATAAAGATAGTGTACAAAATGTAAAAAAATGAAAGGTAGCAGAAAGAAGAATAAATCTTATTATATCTGCCCCTTACCTCCAACAATCAGATTAAACAACAATAATCAACCATGTAAACAGTAATAATCTTCAACCAACTTTTTCCAACAATCAGATTAAACAATAATATTCTTCAACCAACAGTACAAAATGACTAACTCTTTCTAATTTTCTAACTAATACAATACACATTACGTTATTTCACATATATTTTTTTAACACATTTGTTTTGATCATTTTCTTAAATGTAAACATTGACTTGGCATTTTTAACTACATTCTCCAAGCCATTCCATAATCTAATTCCCTGGATTGAGGTAGAACGTCCCTTCAAACTAGTTCTGAATTGTGGTTTTACAAACAACTCTGTCCCCTTAAGATTCTCAAAAAGGCGTTCAATTCAAGATCAACTGGACTTTATTTGTAACAGAAGACGTTTCGCTTCTCATCCGAAAAGCTTTATCAATTCAATGAGTTGATCTTGAATTGAACGCCTTTTTGATTTATCATGTCCTGGACGACTGAGAATCTTCACCAGCATATTTTCCCCTTAAGATTATAACAACTTTGTCTTTTAACAAAGTGCATTTGGATATTTAAAGGTAATGCATTATTTTGAGCTCTATACATAACTGATACAATATTATAGTCTACCAAATCATGGAACTTCAATAATTTTAGTTGATAAAACAATGTACTTGATGGATGAAATACTTGATGATGAAATACTTCTGACAATAAAAAAAACAATGTACTTGATGGATGAAATACTTGATGATGAAATACTTCTCAGTCAGTTTACCAGAGACGATAGATGCCAGAACAGTTCTCTTCATAAATGCCTTCTTTTTTTTTCTTTTTTTTTTTTTTCTTTTTTGAAGAACATCTAGTGCCTTGACTTACAGAGATACTTGTTGTTGAAGCGAGTCCTGGTCTGGAGTGAACAAGTTTATCCTGAAGATAAAGTACTGAATTCTGGTACAGGTGTGCCATACATTAGGTCCAGCTACTTTTTGAGTGATGAGCTGCAGCGAAATGGTCGTATCTCTAACTCCCTCCATGCCCTCTGCATCCACGTATCTGTTTTTTTTCCTGGCAGCTGCATTTCTAACGCCAAATTTACACTACATGCGTTCCGGCTCCGCCCCGCCCCGCTCCGCAGGTCGCAGCTGAGCGTTTATCCTTCTACCAATATGCCCACAGTCCCTCCTCTGGACATGTCCAAACCATCTCAGTCTGACCTCCCTAACTTTATCTCCCAGTTGTTCAACCTGTGCTGTATCGCTAATGATCTCATTCCTAATTGAACCTTGGACCTTGTATTTTCTTTTCTTTGACTCTCAGCTTCAGCAGAGCTTTGTCTAGAGAGGCAGCTGACTGATTTGGGAAAGTTTCATTCCAATAATACTTTGTATATTTCATCATCTGGACTGAATCTCATGTTCTAGACTCTTGAGTATACCCAGCTCTGACCTTTTGACCCTTAATTCAGTGTCACAATAGTCAGTTATTAAAGTACTTTACAGAATGGGTCACCCGAAAACATAATCAGCCTTTATCAGATGCAAACACACAACATCAATATTTCCATGTAGACCATATAGAGTAAATACTTTATCCGTCTTGCAATGGATTTGAGGCTTATTTTCATGCTTGATATATTATTACTAAATGTATTATTAGAATGTATCAAAGTAGATATTATGAATGTGACATCCATCCATCCATCCATCCATTTTCTTCCGCTTATCCGGGGTCGGGTCGCGGGGGTAGCAGCCTAAGTAGGGAGGCCCAGACTTCCCTCTCCCCAGCCACTTGGAGCAGCTCCTCTGGGGGAATCCCAAGGCGTTCCCAGGCCAGCCGAGAAACATAGTCCCTCCAGCGTGTCCTGGGTCTTCCTCTGGGTCTCCTCCCGGTGGGACATGCCCGGAACACCTCACCAGGGAGGCGTCCAGGAGGCATCCTAACCAGATGCCCGAGCCACCTCAACTGGCTCCTCTCGATGTGGAGAAGCAGCGGCTCTACTCCGAGTCCCTCCCGGATGACTGAGCTTCTCACCCTATCTCTAAGGGAGAGTCCAGACACCCTGCGGAGAAAACTCATTTCAGCCGCTTGTATCCGAGATCTTGTTCTTTCGGTCATAACCCAAAGCTCATGACCATAGATGAGGGTGGGAACGTAGATCGATCGGTAAATTGAGAGCTTTGCCTTTTGACTCAGCTCTCTCTTCACCACGACAGACCGGTACAGCGCCCGCTTCACTGCGGACGCTGCACCTATCCGCCTATCGATCTCACGCTCCAGTTTTCCCTCATTCGTGAACAAGATCCCGAGATACTTAAACTCCTCCACTTGGGGCAGGACCTCCTCCCTGAATGTGACAGTAAAATTTATTTAGCTGATTAATACACTTTCTTTGTTTAAATCTTTTGTGCTTTTTCTTGAAAATTGTCACTGGTGTTAAACCAAACACATCTAAATACATTAAACTAAACCTCGCAGTTATCAGAAATGATTATTTCAGTTTTATTTGTGAGGGGTTTTCACTTGGAGTGTAACTCCTTGCATAAATAAAATGTAAGGGAGGACAGCTGAATTAAATTTAACTTCAGTTTTATCTTTTTGTGGCTAAAATCCTCCGTATGGACCAATTATCATTAATTTAGAGAGGTATTAGGTGCAGAAATAATTTAACTTTGAAACGTTTTACTAGTAAGATCAAATTTTCTTGGAGCTGTGATAGACATTTTACCTCATGAGAGGTTTTTTTTTAAATTGGACTTGAATTTTCCAGTTTCCATAGAGGACGTTCCAAATGGTTGTATGTAACAAACCATCTGGCACGTCAGATCCATGTGATTTAACAGAACTGAGATTGCAACAGCTAAATGTGAGATTTTCTGCTTCAAAACACAACTTCACTGTGAATGTCAAATTTTCACTTATCGTTTGAGGACTTGGTGGGATGAATAATCAAACTGTTGGTCTAGTTTATGTCTATAGATATTGCAGTCAGGGATGGGACAACCTTATCCTCCAGGCTGGTGTCTTTTTGCCCCCCATCGAGGAGTGAAGATGGGGAATTAGATGTACTCTCTTCCATTCGTTTGTCCATCTTGTGAGCATGATAACTTGAAAAATAAGTAAGGTGCCTACTTTCATTTTGGTATGTGGCTACATCTAGGCCTAAGAAAAGTCACTTTCGAAAATTGGGCTGCCATGTTAAAATCCATGATGGTTGCCACCTAATACAGTACAGATGTAAACCAACCACTGCGTCTGTTGCGGAAACTTCACTTTCTAGTTTGTATATTGCTTAAAAGTATAGTTTCCTCAAATGATTGGGGTGGCCAAAAATAAAATAATATAAACAGTTTGAGTTGAGTGACCCATCATGTAAAAGCTGAAATGTAATGATGAGTAATAATCAACCTCGTTCCCAGCTGCCGTCTCACCATGACCTCTCTCTGGTTCTTCAGGTGGTCTACAAGAACAACGAGTTTAGGTTGGAGCTGTCGCGGATGGCTGAACAGCGAGACACAAAGATCAGTGTCCATGGAGACCTGATGTTCAGCTGCGAAAACGTGGAGGCTCTGGAGCCGGTCACCTTTGACACGCCGCACGCCTACTTGACATTGCCCAGGTGGAACACAAAGAAGACGGGCGCCATTTCTTTTGACTTCCGCTCCACGGAGCCCAGCGGCCTGCTGCTGTTCAGCCACGGCAGCCTGCAGGGCACGGTCCCCGACAGGAAACCCCGCGCCGACTTCTTTGCCGTCGAGCTGATGGAGGGACTTCTCTACCTGGTCATGGATATGGGCTCGGGCAGCATCAAGATCAAAGCCAGCAGCAAGAGGCTTGATGATGGCGAGTGGTGCCACGTGGACTTCCAGAGGAAGGGGCGCAATGGTGAGATAATTTATGCGTTTTGTGAAGGCGGCGGAAGCCTTCTGTCTGCTCTTGTGCTCCTTTGGTTTTAGCTCCGGAGCATTAAGGACTCCACGCTGTGAAATTACCGTATGCCAGCATGGATACAGTGACATCCACGCACTCGTGCTGCTTCTTATTCACCGACGCAGAACATGCATGCACATCAGGTTTTAATTGTAACGGTATTTTTAGCTGCTGTAATCTTGAAATGACATTTTGAAATCTGTGTTAACCTATTTCACAAGTGGCCAATTATACAGCCTAAATGAAACAGGTAAATGTCTGCCTTGTTTGTTCCATGCAAATGTCTGCCTTATTAGCAGAATTCAAATGAAACACAGCGTTCCTTCTTCTTCTTGCTAATATAAGCTCGTGTTTGTCGTTTATACCTCCTAATTTTTCCAGAGCAAATGTTAATTTCTGCTTTAGCTCACAATATCATCTTTGGTGAGAGAACTTTAAAGCAGACTTTTTTTCAACCTTAAACTAACTCTTCGTGTATCACCAACTCTTTTCCTTCTGCAACAAAACCCTTCAGACTGACTAACGCCTTTCCTGCAGGCTTTATCTCTGTGAACAGCCAGAGCATCCCCTTCACTGCTAATGAAGGCAGCGAGATCCTTGACCTAGATGGAGACATGTATCTGGGAGGTTTACCCGAAGACCGGCAGGCTCTCATTCTCCCACCTGAGGTGTGGACGGCCTCTCTTGGCCTCGGCTTCGTGGGCTGCGTCAGGGACCTGTTCATTGACGGGCAGAGCCGTAACCTGTGGAGGCTGGCCGAGATCCAGAGCGCCACCGGTGTCAGCAGCCTCTGCACCAGGGAGACTCACTCGAGGTGCACCAGAGACACGTGCGCCAACGGGGGCCACTGCAGAGAGGGCTGGAACCGCCACATCTGCGACTGCAACAGCACCGGCTTCATAGGCCCCAGCTGTGAGAAGGGTAAGAGTTTGTGGGAGTGAGGGTAATGGATGGTGGAGGGACGGATGCTGCTGCAGAGCTTTTAACGCTCTTTAGGCTGTATTTTATTTATTAGGCAAGGTGTAAAAAGTGACTTCACAGACCAAAATAATGTAGAAACGGGGAAAATTCATCATCCGATTTAATACACAGAGTCTCTAAACAATAATAGTTTTATTTGCAAGCTCAGTAGGATCATACTCTCATATGTATTTAAATGAGCCTGACTCTCACCTCCAAATAATACTTTATTTGCACAAAGCAGCCTAGAGAAAGTGACAGCACAAAATATTTTTTTTAAATCACTCTAGAGTAAATTGCTGTATTTTTCTACAGCAGAGTGATTCATTAATGAATCGTCAGTGTTGTGAGGTTGCCATTGCTGTGTGTTTCATTAGAGATGCAGTGATGCTTCAGCAGAGTCATTTGGCCTAAATCACTTTGCATTTTCCATGCAGATGGCTTTTTTCACACAGAGGCCAAATTACGCAGATCCACTGGCAGCTAGTAGTATGACGGATGTATGAAAATCCCTCTTGTATTGCACTGTGATGGAAATAAATCCTTCAGAAATGTAATTGCAGCTGCAATCTTGCCACTGCCTTTGTGTGCTTCAGGCCTTTCCTGCCATCTGGTGTGGCTGATGAAAACTGCAATTTAAAATTATTATCTTTGTGTAGCTAAAATAATCTCTAAAAAGGAACACAGGTTTTATTTTATGCGTGTTATTCAGTGTTTTTGTTGTCTTATTGTTTCATTCAACCTTTAGACGGGTTAATCTCATTGAGCCTCGAGGACTCATTTACAAGAGAGACCTGGCTACAAACTAAAGAATGATGACAACAGCAACAGTAGATTATCCTTGGACAATCAACAATAGACAATCATAAGAGAGGCATACAGATTTTTTTAACAAGTTAAAACAAAGATATCAAAGTAGCAAAACTGACAGATTACAAGGCAGATGTAGAAAATCAAAAACAGGAACATGTCTGCATTGGTTTTTGCCAGGATTATGATTCCTCTGCGGTTCAGTGTCTATTAACAGTTCTGTAACTAAAACCCCACAGAGGCCACGACGGTGAGCTACGACGGCAGCATGTTTCTGAAGGTGGTGCTGCCGAGGACCCTGCACACCGAGGCCGAGGACGTGTCCCTGCGCTTTATGTCCCAGAGGGCCTTTGGTTTGCTGATGGCCACCACATCCCAGCAGTCAGCAGATACGCTGCGCGTGGAGCTGGACGGCGGCCGAGTCAAACTCACCGTGAACCTGGGTAAAGCTGATCCAGCAAATATGAGCAGATCATTCCACTTGACCTATCGGGATGTGTCACCCAGTCAGAAATATCAATGCATTTGTTTTGTCAGAGGCTCTCCCATAACCCTCCACATGCACAGTCGCTACAGTTGTTTAAAAAGATGAGCAGGTACCTCGACTGCTCTGATGTTTAATCCTTCCTCTGTGGTTTTGGTTGTGCCAAATGTATTCAACGTAGAAAGAACCAAGTGAACTAGTCCCCCTATAAAGCACATTCTCTCTTTCTATGTGTCCTTTATTGCAGAAATATTATTATGCCAGTCAGTCAGGAACCTACTTATGATGTTGAGTCAGGTTTCTGAAGAAAGCTCTTTATTACACGTCCTGGCCCGGGGAGATGCACGTAGGACACACACAGCACATAAGACTTTCCCTCAGATTCATTTTACTAAGATGTAAACTATCCTTCTGTCCTTGTAAGAAAAGTGTCTGTCTCACACCGGACTCTGTTTCCTAATCTCTTAATGCTCGAGCTTAACTCCAGTAAAAATTATTAGAGAATATAAAGTCATTTTTGAGTGTTTCTCACTAGATTATGTAACATGCTGCACATCAAAAACTGTCCATTTTAAAATTGCTTCATCATTTGGTGCAGTTTAAATGTAGCATCGCATTACACAAAAGGAATAATATCCTCAAAGTATATGCTTTATAAGTACAATAACTGTTGTATTTTTACATTATAATCTGGACTACATCAATGTTTTAATTTACCGGTACAGGTAGTCCCCGACTTACGACGGAGTTCCGTTCCTACGTTCCGTTGTAAGTCGAATTTCAACGTAACTCGGAACAAACGTCCAAACTGCACGTTATACATACAATATACCGGTACTGTATTTTACCAAGCACTTAGCCTATCCTAACAGCATACCCATAATTATCAAAAAACACATACATTTGGAGCCATAATGAAGGGAAAAAAGAGTTAATAACCTACTGGGAGCTGGTGAAGCCTTCCTCCGCCTGTTAGCATGTTAGCTCATTGTTCCTCCAAGCTCTGCAGCTGCCTGTAGTTTTCCATTGCTTCGCGCGGTCTACAGCTTTACAGTAAGGTCTATTAGCATGTTAGCTCATCCCTCCTCGTCTCTGCCGGTCCAAGGTCTGCAGGTCCGGCCCTCTGCCGTCAAGCTACTGCTGTCAAAACAGGAAGGAAATCGGCTTTCAAAATAAAAAATTTCAAAAAATATTTTAATGGGAGATGTGTGACGTAATCGCAAAACGTCGTAAGTCGAGGCCGTCGTAAGTCGAGGACTACCTATATTTGTTCTAACTGCATTCATTTGTGTTGTCACCACATACACATCATACATTTTTCATGATTTTTTTTTTAATTAATCACAGCTAATTTTGTTTAATTTTCAACATGTGGCTCTTTACACAATCAGTACCTAATTAATTAGTTTTGGTTTGCATATTTACATGGCAGGTTCAGGATAAAAACAAAATCAGGATGTAAAGAAACCTCATAATCTGAGCAAAACTAATTCAAACACACAATCCTGCCACCATTCCTTTGTCACACAAAAATAAAATTATAACAAATACTTTTAATGACATTGTACAGTAGTTTTAAATATGTGTAAAAACAAAACACTATTATGAATTTTTTTTAAATATACATTTTAAAATGTCACATTTAAAAACCAACAAGTCATTAAAGTGTAAAAATAACACTTCACATCTGGAAAATATTCAAGTAAACAGCTGAGAATCTAAAGATAAAGGTTGGACCGCATCTGTTTTTATTCTGATGCAGTTTAATCCAGTTTTCGTTTCTTTTTTTCAATATCCAGTGTTTCACAATAATAATATGCAACAACCAGGTGTTTGATGAAGGTAGCCATGTTGGATAGTGGCCATGTTATAAAATACACTGGCATGGTAAGTAATACTAATAAAGTACAGTATAATATGTTTTCTGTGAACTCCATTTCTGTCTGACTCACGTCAAATAGATTTAGTGAGGAAATAAACCGACGGTCATGTCCTCCCTTTCAATAAACAGTTTTTAAATTTTTAATTAGGAGAATCCTAGGACAACAAATACAACACACTCGAGGTTTTCATGAATAAAATGAATACTCTGTACCCGTTTAAAAAAGGACTGTGTTTGACATTATTTTATGGTGACAGCATTAGTCAGAGAGCCCGGGGGGAGAAAAAGAGGCTTTGACATTCGACAAAAGTCTCATTGTGTTTCCATGGTAACATGGTCCTATTAGGCACCAGAGATCAGAGCTCCAAACAACACACGGTTATTCTTCAAATTTACTCCGAGGTAGACTGGAAAGGCTATAATCCCTTAGACGTGCGTTTGAAGAAACAAACAACAACAAAACAAAACCGTGTTGACATTAGTGAACAGCCTTTATTTTAAGGCAAACACCGGGAGACAGAAAGGTGTGAATTAAAACAAAAGTCTGAATGCAGAAAGGTTCAATGCGGTGCCACAATATTTCTGGGTATTCTCGCCATTTACATTTAGTTTGACAAGACTAGAGTTGTCAGTAAATTACACATAAAAACAATAAAAATAACACAGGCCTGAAGTTATTTAGCAAAAATAACGAGAGCGTAAATTAAAAATACAGGTAGTCCTCGACTTACGACGGAGATCCGTTCCTACGCTGCGTTGTAACTCGAAAATTGTTGTAAGTCGGAAAATACGTCCAAACGGCACCTCATACGTACAGTACTGTATTTTACCAAGCACTTAGCCTATCCTAACACATTACCCTACATAATTATCAAAAAACACATACATTTGAGAGCCATAATGAAGGGGAAAAGAGTTAATAACCTACTGGAATGCTGGTGAAGCCTTCCTCCGCCTGTTAGCATGTTAGCTCTGTGTCCCTCCAACATCTGAGGCTGCATGTAGTTCGCGCGGCCCAGACTGTTTACAGTAAGGCCTGTTAGCATGTTAGCTCCATACATTTGGAGCCATAGTGAAGGGGAAAAAAGAGTTAAAAACCTACTGGGAGCTGGTGAAGCCTTCTTCCGCCTGTTAGCATGTTAGCTCGTTGCTAAGCTGTAGCCTCTCTGCCTCGTAAACCTCCAGTCCAAACAAAGGTCTCCTGTACTTTTCCACGCGAGGTCCAGAGTTTTACAGTAAGGTCTGTTGGCATGTTAACCCCTACTAATCTCCTCTGCCCGGTCTGCCTGTAAACAATAGCCGTGTTTCCATCAAGGTTTCTAGATGCGCATTTTGAAGCATCACATCAGAAAAGCTGAATGGAAACGGCACGATTCGAGTTAACTTCTTCTAATTGGCTCAAAAGTTGATACGCTCGCTTGAGGTGGTTTTTGGGGGTTTCGAAACAGAGCTGATGCGCAAAACGACAGATGGAAACAGATTTGCCGACTCAGTTCTGCCGTAGCGAACATTTACGTCACGTGACTGATCAGCTGTTTCCGCTCCGGACAACATGTAACATCGCTAAAACTAGTTGGCATGACAGAATAAATACAACTTGCCCGATAGCAACACGTACCTGAAATATTCTCTCCATTTTGCCGAGATGTGTGGTCGGGTTCTGTTTTCTTATTTTTTTGCTTTTTCGGGCGCTAGTGGCCTTTATTAGAGAGGGAGAGGGCGAAACAGGTAGAGAGGGGGGAGACACCACAGAAATGTGCTCGTCGGTTCTGGGACGTGAACCCACGACGCCTGTGGAGAGGCTCAGCCTCCAGCATATGTACCGCCCGCTTTAACCACTACACCAAAGCTGCGGCACGGTCGGGTTCTGTTTTCAACCGCTACTTCCTGTTTACTGTAGACATGCGTAACGCTGATATCTGACGTAATGGCGCTGACGTCTGACGTAATGACGCTGTGCGTGGCTTGGTAGATGCGCTTCAAGCCAGTTGATGGAAACACTTCTGATCCGCATTAATTTGTATTTACATTTTTGCGAGATTTCAAAAATTAGCTCAAAATTCGAAATGAAAATAGATGGAAACACGGTTAATGAGGTCTCCTGTAATTTTCAGCTGTAATCCTCCGCCCGTGGCCGCTAAGGTACACTCTCCCCCCTCCCTCCTGTAAATTTCCGCCTCCGCTAAGTTTCGGTACCGTATTTTTTTTGTTGTTGTAAAGGCGCATAAACCATGTAACTCGAAACAATGCTTTTCAATGGGAGGGCGTTCGTAACCGCAAAACATCGTAACTCGAGGCCATCGTAAGTCGAGGACTACCTGTATAAACAAAAGAATGCAACAAAACGAAGGGGGCCTTTTCAAACAACTGTAGCTGTGCATGTTGTTTTCTGCCTTTTTTCTTTCTGCCTCTCGTCTCCTCCTCTTCTCTCTCGGTTCACCCTGGGGTCGGGTCCCACCTGACCGTCTCGGCTCTTTCAGCCCTTCAATGGCTCGTCTGCAGTTCAAGGAGAGGGCATTCAGAGACCCGATCCATCATTACTCTGAAATATCACCACTTACAGCGCTCGCGCTGGAGATGGGCCCATTGTTGTTCCATCGCCTCACATTTACTGGCCCGTCCAGATCAGAGTCACTTCACTGAACAGGAAGTGCCAGTGATGGATGCTCACGCACACACAGACACACACACACACACTCTCTGGTCTCTGGCTGTCTGTTTCCACTGCTCTGTGATGGTTGACTGCCTGAGAGCACTCCGCCGCCACGTGACTTACACCGATGTATTCTTCTACACTCACGTTAGTTAAAATTTTCAGAACAAGAGTGGATGATCATTAAATCATTTCATTTTGAAGCCCTGCAATTAAATATGTATTATGGATTTATAAGATATTTAATGGTTTTATTGTTATTGCTGGTCCGAAGGAACATATTTGGTCTTTTTTTTCATGGTGTAAGTTTCATCGTGGCTGCAGGTTGTGCAAATCGCCGCTTTCCTTCTGTATTTAACGTGGAACAATGATTGCCATTAAGCCTGCAGAACAAGAGCGAGGCTTAATAGCAATTTTAATATAAGTAGAAAAGGTGCATCAGTTCGAGTGACAACACAATGAAACTTTATTCATTTTAAAAAGAGAGTGATTTTATCAGATCTTGGTCATTGATTGCAAACTCGCTCCTTTCCTGCTTTTTGAAGTCCTTTAATTTTTGTTTTCTTGTGTTGCTTTTATGACGGTTTATGTGATAAAATTCCATATCTGCACATGCCATGTTCAGAAATAGCACACGTTCTGTTTTTGCTGCTTCCAACGACTTTCCTCAAAGCAGTGGATGTTTGCTGAATTCCCTCAGAGCACATGTCAGTAAATATATCAGTCATGGTTTCTGAAACTATCACGTTCTGCTAAAGCCAGGCGCCGTGGCAGAGCTGATATTGATGAGGAACACACAAAAACCCTGGTGCACCTTTTACTTTTATGTCGGATAAACTTCTTATTGATCCTAACTGTGATCGTCTCTGCCGGGCCTCCAGCAGAGCCGGTCTCATGGTGAGCTATTTCCTCTTTTCTCACTGGGTCAATATGAAGTCTGCAGAGAGGAAAGTGGTGGTTTAGACTCTCCAGGCTGTCCCCGGATGGTGGCCTTTGAAAAAGTTCTGAACTGTCTGCAGAATATACCTTGAAGGATGTGAAATATTCTCCTCTTTTGTGCTGTTCTTCTCCATTTTTTTTTCTTTTAATCTCACCATCTCGCTCTCTCTCTCACCAGATTGTATCAGGATAGACTGTAATCTCAGTAAGTGTCTCCTATGATTATCTCCTCTATCATGACTTAGAGAACATTCACTGTGGTTTCATTCATGCTGCCTGTATGCACTTGCAAAAACTTTCTTTCTCTGAAGCTTAGTTAAAACAGGATTGCTGCACAGTTTAAAAAAACTTATTTAAAAATATTTTAGCAGCACAATATTCTGATCAAATGTAGCTAAATTAAACATGAAAGTCTTCTGTTGCATGTTATTTGATCACTGCTGAACTGATTAATAAATGGGTTCAGTCCGGGTTTATTAATTCTGTGAAACTACATCTCTGTTAAAAAAAAAAAAAAAAAGTAATTACTGCAGCTACAAGTACATCAAAGTCTAAACACAAAACAACCATGGTTTTCTCTGAATAAGCCTCACTCTTAAAATAAAGTTTGAGTCCCTGACTGCACTACTGTAGACCATTTTGTAAACTATTGTTTTGTCTGCTTTATTTAAAGTTATCTGTCTAAACAATAAGTTTACATTTTTACAAAACAGTTGAAATACTTACACAGCGCAACTTAGAGGCAATAACACTGACATTAACAAATCATCATTTTGAGTATGCCTAAAAATCTCTACAAACTACGGTACTTGTTTTTCCGTGACGTGACAATGATGTATTATAATTTTTTTCAACAAACGACTAAAGATTTTGTCGACAGTGTGAGGAAAAAAACGGCCAGATGTAAAAAAGCTGATTAAAAAAATTTGTTGTTGTAGTTTGTAGCCAACAGAGAAGCAGAGACTTGTGGAAAATGAGCTGCCATGGCACTGTTTCTGGAATGCTCCATAGGCCAAGGATCCGTAGACAGCAGGGTGTTTTCCCAAAAACCATAGACAACGGTTTGTTTCAAATACCACAGTATTTAACTGTTTATCTCAAAATTAGTAAACCTTTTATGTCCTCAAAAAAAAAAAAAATGGTTTTAAATACCGCAGCGTAGATAATAATGCCCCTTTTCCATTAAATGGTAAATCCAGATACTCAAAGCGCCACTGCAACCGGTGTCCTCATTAACCCATTTACACAGCACTCTACTAGATCTCTGCAAAGCTAATTGAACAAATCATTCTAAAGAGACTAATCAGTGCTTTGAGATCACATTCATACACCAATGGGACACACATCAGAGGTAACGAGGGGTTCAGTGTCTTGCCCAGGGACACTTCGGCATGTGACTGCTGGTGGATTTGAACCCCCTACTCTTGTATTGGAGGATGAGTGCTCTAACCACTCTGCCACAGTCATACCTGTCAAGTTTTGGATTTAAAAATAAGGGAAATTTTCTGCCGGGTACGCCGAGCCATCCCACTAGCCCAGGGATCTGCAACCTTTATGATCAAAAGAGCCATTTCTGCCCCTTTGTTCACTAAATTAAACGTTTCCGGAGCCACAACACCTGCTACAACTGGGATTCTCAACTGGTGGCCCACAGACCACTTTAAGTTTGTTAGAGGACAATTTTCTGACCGGTAGTTTTCTGGCCATTGTAAAGCTGAAAATATCTAATGATTTGTTGATATTTTTACATTTTAAGACTAAAAAAGACCAGATTATCATAAAGAAGGAAAAATAATGTGATCTTTCCCAATTAAAAAATAAAATAATGAACTATGCAGGTCTAGGTAAATTATTTTAATTGTGGAAAAATTAAATATCCTACTTCGAATAAATAAAGTTAACTTATGTTTTACTCCTTCTATTAGTTCTAGTATTCACACATTTGCAAAGGAAATGACAGGAAAAACTGCTAAAACTAGCCCTTTTTGTTGTTATAAGAACAAATAAAATTCAGTTTAAAGTTAGTTTTGATCAAAGCTTGGAAGAGCCACTGCTGAGGGACCAAAGAGCCGCATGTGGCTCCAGAGCCGCAGGTTGCAGACCCCTGCACTAGCCCAACCAAAGTCCAGAACCCCTTACATTTTAAGACAGGTTTACAAGAAATCTAAAATAACTACCTATCAGCCTCTTTCAAACCAGTTATGTGATCACAATCTGACAGGCTTACCTTTGTGCTTGACGGATTTTTCATGCTGACGGACATCGTTCCTTCCCCCATGAGAGACACTAAAGTCGCAGTTACAAATCTTAAAAAACGCGTAATAAACTTTAGGAAAGTAAATTCGCTGTCCCATTTTTCAACATATTTACACGAAGTCTTAACTTTTTTGGCAGGGACGCGTCCTCTCTCGTTACTTCTCGTTACATCCATCTCTGTGTTTTTCCGGGTTTGTTCTCGACCGCGCCAGCCCTAACATCGCGAGAACTGCCACCGAGGCTACTGCAGGTGGCAGTTCTCGCGAGGCTAGTGACAGAGGCACCGGAATGTTTTTTTTTATTTTTTTAATAATATTATAATACGGGAGATTTCCGGGAAAATAATAATTCGGGATGACGACGGGAAAGAGGGGTAAAATACGGTAGTTTCCCGGCCAAAATCGGAGACTTGACAGATATGCCCATAGTACCCTTTAGTATCGGTACAGCATGGTTCGACTTGGCTTGGTACGGTGCACGTTGTGTTTCCATTATACTTTCAGTACCGGTTCTAGTGGGCAGGGTTCAAATTGATGTCACGCACCTCACCAGCTGGTGGTGGTAGTGCTGGAGTTAAGACCCTGAAACAGGCTTCTGTACAGGTTGAGAATTTATTTTGAAGTTTCAAGTAAATTTAAAAGAATACAGATTAATAAAATGATCAATATATATATAATACTGTATTATATAAATCCTGCCAATGAACTTTTAATGAACTTTAGTTCACCATTACCAGTAACTCTCTGATAAACCAGATTCTGCAAAAACATCTATATTTAAAATCTTACACGTTTTCTTCATCACTTGATGTATTTGAACTTGTGTCTACTTTTATTGTTCAATTTAGATTTGTGGTTTTGTTTCTTGTATACAGATTTTTTTTATTTTAGCTTTGCTTTAACATTTAATTATTGTTTTGTGATTTGTACATCTGGGTTGGAATATAGTTGAACTAAAGGCCATAGCTCTTCTTTAAACATATTTGAGGGAAATATTCCTGGGAGATCCAATAATTTTGTGTCTTGTGATTTTTCAGCTGAGCTAACTTTAACAGATCATATTCTCTTCAACCTTTATTTTAACAGTCAAGTCACATTGAGTCTCAAAGACTCATTTACAAGTGAGATCTGTTTGGACAGACAATAAAAGTTGTGAAAAATGTCACATAGGGTTTGGAGACAAAAAAAATTCCTAACACACTTTTGACCCCTGTTTGAAGGTCAAAAGTGTGATAATGAAAAAAAAAATATCTCGCACATGAACACATAATGACGCCATTTGCTGCCAATGACTTCCTTGATTGTAGATAAATCAGGAACCAGCCGAATCCAAAAAGCAGGAACCAGTTGTCATAAATCCAATTAAATATGCGTCCTTAAGATCCACAGATGACAGCAGAGATAGACACATCATCAAGTCTTCCAAGTCGATTAGATATCCAGCTGATGGACTTGACCTGTCCAGGGTGTACCCCGCCCCTCGCACAGTGATTGCTGAACATGGGCACCAGCGACCCCCGTGACCCAAAATGGAAAAAGCGGGTAAAAGATAATGGATGGATGGATGGATGGATGGATGGAGATATCCAGCTGAGTGCATGCCAACAGGGCAAATCAGCTCACCTACAGCCTGTCTTCTCTTCAAAGAAATGTTATCAGTTGTGTTGAGGGACCAACTGACCAAACCCAAGTCCATATGATTCGGAAGATTTTGTAGAAGAGAGGCACTCAGACAGTTTCACAGACAAGACAGAGCAAAAGCAAAGCGGAGACCGAGAGGATACGTCCGCCCTTGAGAAGAGCAAGTGTTTAATAGTCATTAAAGTGAAAACAGGATTTCATGAAAAAGCCGGCACCATTTATTATTATTAGTTTTTTATCTTCACTGNATTTTATTATTATTATTATTATTATTATTATTATTATTATTATTATACTAACTCTATACCAGAAAAAAAATGTGTATTAAGCACATTGGTACACAATGATAAGTACATTTTGCTGTGTACACAATGATAAGTACATTTTGCTGTGTACACAATGATAACCGCTTAGTACAAATTAGTAACTGGTAAGTACTAGGTGGTGGTGGTGGAAGTATGACTAAACCAGCACCCTTTAACCCTTATTCAATATCAAAAGTAATTTCATTAGCTATACATTTGTATCCTCAGTGCTTTTTGTGATCATTTCTATATTCTTTATTTCATTGTAACCCTAGTTCTTGTAAAATTATTGGCTGCCATAGTTTGAAGAAAACCTAGAGCAGAAAGTGACCAAGACTGGAAAAAAATACAGACAATAATACCACCTACTGTCCACCACTGGAATATCAAAAACATTTGTATTTTTGGCTGCACAGTCTGTTAGCATGTGGCCTTGCAGCAATAAGTTCCTGCGTTTGAGCCCCGTCTGGAGCCTTTCTGTGTGGCCTTTGGAGATTTTTACATAGATCTGTGGGTTTTCTCGCACTTAAGATTCCTGTCACTGTCCATCATCCTCATCAGCTTTATTTATAAAGCGCTTTAACACAGCCACAGCTGAAACAAAGCGCTGGACACTGGATACAAACAAGATTTAAAAAAAAGCATAAAACAGAGCTACAAAACTAACACACAGTGAATTAAAACTCAATTTAAAATACAATAAAATGACAAGTTAAACAGATAAAATCAATACCAATAAAAAAAGTGTCAGTTGGGTTGAAGGCCAATGAGTATAGATGTGTTTTCAAACGGGTTTTAAAAATGGACAGTGAGGGGGCCTGTCCATAAACATGCATGTGTCTGAGTGAGTCTAAAATGGCTTTAGGTGTGAGTTTATGAGTAAACAGTTGTTCTTCTCAGTGTCCCTGTGATATGTCCAGTGCATACTCCACCTCTGTACCAACTGACAGAAGGAAACTGGCACCAGCTCCTCGTGACCCTGAAATGGATCAAGTGGGTAAAGAAAACAGATGGATAGGACTGTGACATTTTATATTACATTTTTTGCTTACCGTAGTTACATAATAACTTACAAGGACTGCATTAAAAACTAAATGCCAGTTAACTGTGAACACATGACCTGCATCTCCATCTTCTACCACTTATCTGTAGCCGAGTTGCAGACTTTAAAACTAAGTGAGGTACCGACTTCCATTTTGGTGTGTGGCCGCATGTACTGTAGTTGTTAGAATGTTTCCCATCAAAAACATGGCTGCCACGTCAAACTTCAAGATGGCCGCTAACAAATTTATTAGTAAATCTTGTGAGCTGGATAACTTGGAAAAAATAAGCAATGGTCCAACTTCCTTTTTGGTGTGTGGCTGTATTAAGGGGTAAGGAAGTTTCCTTTCAAAAATGGGGTTGCAACTTCAAAATCCAAGATGGCCACTGCCATATACAATTTATTTTCTTTCGGCTGCTCCCTTCTTCAGGGGTCAACACAGTGAACTAACTCACACCAAGACTTGACAGTTGTTTTTACACTGGATGTCCTTTTTGACACAACCACAGACCACCGAGCTACCACAACCCTCTGTGTGGAGCAGATAACTGATATCTAGGAGACCAGATGGTGGGGGTTAAGGGCGTTGCTCAAGGGCCCAGAGTGGGGCAAATGAGGGTGGAGGCAGGTGCTTCACATTCCCCACCCACATTTTGATGTTGTTGGTATGGCCTCTTCCTTTCAGTCACCATCAACCACTCCCTCAAACAAGAAAAAAAAAACTCTGTTCTTCACAGTGCAACTACCCACCTGAAGATTTTTCACCAAAAAACATTAAGGTTTACCTGCATTCCCTGTTCAATTCCAGTCTGGAAAATACACATTTTGAAAACTACATTCACAACTCAAAATCCTGGTGGATTATACATTTATGTTATAAATTATAAATTTGAGTTATAAATTCTCCCTCTCACAGTCTGCTCATGGAATTGATAAAGCTTCCTCGGATGAGAAGCGAAACGTTTTCTGTTACAAATAAAGTCCAGTTGTTCTGTATTGAACGCCTTTTTTGATTTTATCATGTCCTGGACGACTGAGAATCTTCACCAGCAAACTCAAATCCTTCAGCGACACTTCGACAGGGGACATTGGACTACTGTTTGTTTTTTAAACTATTGCTATTGACAAACTTTGAAGAGTTGATAGCAAGAAGGCTGAAGTCAAGTCAGGTGGGGAATCATCAGTAACAGTCAAAACGTTTGGCGTCAGCTACATTCACACAACACTGAAACTAATAATTTATCTATCTGTAGGTTGAAATGACACGGCCTCTTTATACAGTGTGAAGAAACAGAAGGACTTCTTTTCAGAACATATACATGAAATATTTCAAGGCAATAGTAATACTTCTGTCTTATCTCATCTTAGCTGTCTATTAAGAACTGTTTCTTCAAAGGCCAGATGTGATACATCACCTGGAGCCAGTTCTAAATCCATCCATCCATTCATCCATCCATCCATCCATCCATCCATTATCTTTACCCGATTCTTCCATTTTGAGTCGCAGGGGTCACCATGGATAGGTCTCCAGTATAAAACCTGATGTGATGTGTTAACACTCAGGGAATGTGTTGAAGTATTGGTCAAAATCTGTAAAATTAACGTTTTAAATAGACTTATTCAGTTGTAGATGTATATCCAATGATTAATCTCTGAGTGTTTCATTAAATCAATTTAGTTTTTCTTAAGATATTTTGCTAACAGACATACATGATTGCCACCTGTAGAAAATTCCAAAGCTCTAAGCAGAAATCATGTTTAATATGGCTCAGGGAGTATATTTTGCTCATCCACTCATTCTCAGCTTCAAGTATACTAAATTTTAGCTAAATATCTTTAAACTTGGCTGAGATACATACATTTTTCTGGTCCTCAATATCAGTTGTCTATTGCGGCCATTTTATATTGTGTTGACTTCAAAAGTAAACAGTTGTAGATCTCAACCAATTGATCACTTCCTATGAGTTTCACCAAAACCTGTTCAGGGGTTCATTAAATATTTTGCTAACAGACAAACAAAGATGACTCCAAGGGTTAAACGCTGTTTTAAAACCAGATTTTGTGTGATCTATTAGTAGTATTTGTTCGACAGGGCTCTCAACTACTACAACACTAAAGTTTAGGTTGATATTTGTAAAAAATGACCTGAGTTATAGTTGTTGGGTCATTAAAATTATTTGATGACATTATATTTTGTTAACAGTTACAAAAATGTCTTAATGTAGAGTCTTAGTGTTCTTTGTACATTTTATCCCCGACGTGTCAGATAGAAGGTGATTGCTTTTTGCTGATGGATACACTGAAGCTGCCTCACTGACCTAGTTTTGATAAGCACAACTGAATCAAGGCATATTAAAGATAAGTTGATAAACAGGGAAACACACACAAACTGTGAAAAAACTTCCTTTTACCATATAAAGGAATCATCTGGCAGAAATATGGAGTCATGGGTGTCTTTCTTCAACAGGATGCTATCACGGCCTGATTAGATTGGATGTGTCCCCAGGTGTGTCCAGCCTGAAAAGACAATAAAGGACACCTAAAGGACCTCCCCAAATGTTTAGACCAATTAGACAGTTATGCATTCTCAATATAAGTCTGTGTAATGATGAGTTTGTCAACTTCTTCTGGGTGGAAGCCAGCAGCTACTCACTGTGAATTACTCACGTCTGGACTTCAGCTTTCCTGAACAAAAGAGAATCCATGTGTACTGTACACTATACTGTACAGTATATGCATTTAACTTTTTCCAGTGTTAATTAAATCTACTTAAGAAGTAGCTAGGACTTCTTAGTTATATTTTTTTCCTCTTGCAAAAAAACGAACATGTTCTAAAAAATTTGGTGACCCTGACGTTCTGAGAAGATTGACCAGAGGTCCAGACTTGAAGATTGTCTGCCAGACCAGTTGGAGACCCCGGAACTCCTCACCATTCACGGCTGGCCCAAGTGAAAGGTAAACAGATCTGTTATTTAAATAAACAAACTCTGCATTAGTTTAATGATGTGAGTGTCTGTGTGTGTGTGTATACTG